>CACRXK020004133.1:0-33011 GCA_902702795.2 Paramuricea clavata
TATATATATATATATATATATATATATATATATATATATATATATATATATATATATATATATATATATATATATATATATATATATATGGAGTAGGAATGTTCGGTATGAGAAATTTCCGGTATCGGTATACCGAAAAAATTATACCGATATTATCGGTATACCGGTTTTCCTTTGATAATTATAAAAGAAAAAACGATAATTTTGAAGCTGTTTCGAAATCTAAATCATTTCAGTAGAAAATTCTTTGAATTGCCATTCAGTAGTAAAATAAAGGTTATGGTTTTGCCATATAGTTGGTAAATGTAATACGGTATACCGAAAAATTCCGGTATATCGGAAATTTCGGTATATCGGTATATGGCTGAATATCCGGTATCGATATACCGATATTGATTTAATACCGATATATGCGGTATATCGGTATACCGAACAGTCCTAATATGGAGCTAGATAAATTCTCATGCAGACATATTTGAATTTTAGGTAAATTCTCCTGATATAACGTCTGGAGCTCACTGTAAAAAACTCGATTGTCACTGTAACCGGTTTAAATGTGTCATAATGTGTTCAATTATCTGATCCACAATATCCTAAATAACAAGTTGGAGGAGGACCTAGTTTGTAGACATAATACCGTCCACAGCTCACCACCTCGATGTTATTTGACAGGTAGCAACAATTACTCCTCCAACTATAACAAACTTTCCTGGTCACCTTGCCTTGAGCAACAGTAGGGTGGGCACCATTCATCCAACCTGACGCCTTGGTACCACATCTCCATGTCGGCACACACGATGTCGCTATTTTGGACCCGGCTTCTCCGCTAAATCTGTACCATCCTAAAAGACTCTTGTCACAATTGCCGTCGCGTCGTAAATATTTCTGATTTCTGCTCCGTTTTGTCAGCCATCTATATCCGAGGCATTCTTGATGCGGGATAGCTTCTGTAATTTAAAACAATACTAGCCATATTGTTACAAGTGCAGGTAATCAAGGTGTGGTTTAAGAAATTGTCCCTTCCAGAAAGTACCTAAGCAGGCTAGACTTGGTGCCAGTAGTGCCCATAAATTACTTTGAATTTGTAGTCGAGTAAAAGTAAAAGTAAAAGTAAAAGTAAAAGCAATTAACAATAAAACGACTTGAGTAAGAGTAGAAAGTACTGGGGACAAAACGTACTTAAGTATAAAAAGTACAAAAGTATCCTTAAAAATACTTGAAGTACAAAGTAAAAGTACTATTGTCTGTAGCGTGTAGAGGGGTGGGGGGAGGGAGGTGACTTTTAGTCCAATGGATTGACATATAAAAGACACAAAACAGCACACGCATTATATGCGTGCACCTAATATACAATATTTCATATTTCGCGGCATGGTTTACTTTCCAGACCCCGTTGCAGATATAAGAAATCCACTACACCCGACTACACAAATAATGCTTACAAGTTAGCCACTAATGAGACATCCCAGACGTATGTAGAGGTCCTATTACATATTCCAAAATTAAAATTAATCAGGAATAAATCACGTAAAATTAATCAAAAGTTAGAAAGTAACGAAATACTTCGCCACAAAATAAAAATAACAAAGTAAAACGTTACTTCTTAAAATGGCTTCGTTCCAAGTAAAAGTAAAAGTTACTTTGTTACATGCTGACTTCTCAAAAATATTACTCAAGTACAATAACGAAGTACATTTACTTCGTTACTGGACACCACTGTATACAGCTTCGTTTTCGGGATTAAGATCTATAGCCAAGGTCGGCTACTTTCGGAAGTATTCTGTCACTCTGATGATCACAAAGACAAAATTGACAGTGGTAAACTTACGATTAAACTTCGTGATAAAATTGTGATGTTTCTTTATCAAAATTTCCAAGCGGTTTAACTGTTGATTGACCTATAAATACAACAGGTAATAGACCTTAATTACTCGATTGATTTACGTTTTAGGAAGACAGTTTAAATTAATTAGCATGGATCAGGGTTTATTTTAACGTGCAGTTCTACACAAAATGTGCAGTTCTAAACCCGTTTGTGCAGTTCTTAAAACACAAATGTGCAGTCACCAAACTAACAAAAATAGCCATAATCCTTTACTCGTTACCCTTGTGGATGCTCCAGAAAATTTCAAAAATGCTGTCATTAATTGAGCATCAAATATCCAAACGATTTCTGGGGGAGGACTCCAGACCCTCTTATTTTCCTCACAAATCACTTACGTGCTGGGGTAATGGAAAGGCAGGTAAAATTGGGGCGAGCGAAGCTTCCCAAAAGAGAGCAGAGTGGGAGGCCTAATATTCTTTGCTGCCTCAAATACAAATTTAAGGTCGTCATATATTGAATATCCATGATTCCCAGTTACATGTTTTGAAACAGTTTTTGTGAGTGGTTGGGTAAAACAAAAACTAGAGCATTTATTCAAATTAACCAGGTTCCAATCTTCTCGTGCGAAACAGCACTGAAATATATATAGAAGGTCCTATGTCTACACATACTGCGCATGTGCAACAAATATCTAAACACATCAGCAAATATATCATGCAACCGACCATTCCGATGAGAATCAATTTGATTGTTTTTAAAGCTTACAAACCTACCTTGTTCTCTAAGGCCAGCACATTCCACGTTTTGTTTGATCTTACATAAAGTTCTTGCTTGTCCTTGCGATATTCCAGCAGGCCATCAATGGCTGGCACCTTCTGCGCTGCAGAGGAATCTGGTACGACTACAATCTAAAACATAATTCAATATATAAATGTCTTCTAGTCAGTACTGAAGCTAAGTCTAAATGAATACATTAATATTGTATATTTCTTAAAATCGAAACTTACACCACTATGCAGAAGTATGACGTCTTTACTGCAACTACCCTTGAGCACAAATCGAAAGTAAACGCAATAGTAAAATAAACGATAAAAACAATGAAAAAAAACCATTAATAATTATGCATGAGGAAAAGAAACAAAATCACTACCACAATTGCCTTTTTATATTTCATAAAATATATATAGTTTGACATCTTTACCTCAACTGGAGTCACACTTTGTCCAACCAATTTATACGAGATCAATTTTCCATCGTCTCTTTTCACTTGGAAATCCATACATTTCTTCCACAGTCTCTTAGTAAGACTATTCTTTACAGCGCCATGTTGATGTTAGAATAATTTTGAGTAAGATATTTAATATGAGCCGCTTATGAGCATATACTGGGTTGTGGTACAGTATATATATATACGAGCATGTTGATTAGCATACTGGATTTATATATATATATATATATATATATATATATGTGACAAACAGAACGGCTACGTTTGAAGAAGTTTATTAAAAAAAGGTATATTAAATACAAAAACTAAATTTTCGGCTCTGAGCAGAGTACTGGCATTTGTCACATATATATATATATATATATATATATATATATATATATATATATATATATATATATATATATATATATATATATATATATATATATATATATATATATATATATATATATATATATATATATATATATATAGATAACTTGCAATAGATAACTTGCATGTTAGACTAAGTAAAGAGAAGGGAATCAAACACCACAGCTAAAAAGAACATAATGAAATTAGTACAACATTACAACATTTCGTAACCAAATTTTGCAATTTTACTCATTTTATTAATAAGTTATTTACGAGAATTTACTTTTTTTTGCCCAGATTAAAAATTGGTCTAACATGCAAGTTGTCTATTGCCAAAATTTCCTTGAAATGTAAAAAATCCTTCAAAGTGGAAAGGCTGGGAACTTGATTCGCGAGTGAGGTATGCTTGTACCATGGCAATCAATGTAGTACCAAAACCATGAAAGACATTAGTCATCACTACACAATTCAAGCTCAAGCCAGAGTTTCTAGGAAATGAATAAGGAACATACCTGTCTAGCACTTCCAGCAATGGTCAAGCCGCAGCACAACAGAAACAGCGCCCAGGAAAAATCCATGACGTCCAGTACTTTTCTTCTAAAAACAATGCCGGAAACATTTTAACTTGTGAGCCAACAATGTTAAAACTCTGTATATAATAATGATTAAAATAACAAAATAAACGTCATCCCATGTCCTGGAACTGACAATTAGCGTGTTATGGTCCTTTTCATAGGATTTGTAGTAGGCATTGGGATTTGAATAAGACGAAGATTCATGGGATTTGTACAAAGTGTCCCAAAAAAATGGCCGCTCCATTGTTGGTTGGCCTGTAAGTATAACTGAGGAGTAAGCTGTAAATGATTTAATCCTAACAAACGTATAATAATATAACATCTTTATTGCTATTAGTATTTGATTTGTCTACAAACGAACCTTGTGCGTGATTCATGCACTCATTTAAAACTTACATACGAAATTGACTGATATAGTTATCCAAAATACGGAAATTATGCAAGCTTTTGGAAAAGTTATTAAAAATCTTAAAATTAAGTTTTAAAATACATTATTTTGAATAGAAAAACTAGTATTCTTAGCATTTAGCTATATAAAGTTCAACGAACTATACTCGTTTCGTGGTCCAGTAGCACCATAATTCATAAACGCGTTCTTTCCTCAGGTACGAAATTCGGGACCGACACAATTTGCACGCACCAGTACAGCCGAACTAGTGGCAACAGAACTACAACATTTTTACATATTTTAAAACTATAACACAGCCATAGGTTCCTAATACATATTTTTTTTAAACTCGTTTGCCCTTACGCAACGTTTTAGCCAACAGTTTGATAGGGTGTATATTTTTTTTGGGGGGGGGACAACATTTACATTTCAATAGACCTATAAATTTGTCTAGTCTGATATTAAATATATACACAAAAAATTACATTTACCTTAAAACTTCGCTGGACAAAATTTTTGTGCTTGTACGTTTAACGACTTCAATCGCTTCTGATCAGTTTCATCTCGCGGTCACCGACTTTTAATCAAAACCTCGGACCGCGCACTAAGCCGAGAAGCCCTAGGAACCAGGATGACTACACATTATTATACAACCGGATCCAGGATTTTGTCAGTATTTTTTTCACTTTAGCTCTAGAAGCGCGTGTTTGCATTACCATAACAACGGTGATAAAAATCAGTTGAAATGCGGATACTTATAATTGGTAAAATGTTATATTACGGCAGTAAATTGATGAGGGTCTCTCAAGGGGGTCTGTGATTCCGTGTTCACTTGAAAAGTTTCCATTTGTTCGTTGTTTCCAACAAAGATTTCACCATATTCCCTTGTTCTCCAAGCTTCTATGTATATCCTTGTTCTCTGTGATTTGTCAGGCTTTGTTTCCATATTTCCCCATTCCAAAATAAGCTTGTTTCCTTGAAATCATTGGGAGATCCTCAAAGATATTCCTTTAAAGCGCGATATAAAAGCCCTCATGATATTATAAGTGAACTTTATATATTTGTAATTCCCATAAACAAGTAGGATAAGGATGTTTAAATGAAGTTTATGCGTTCAAAATTTTGAAAATAAGCAACGACTTTACATATTGCATCAGATGCGAAGTACTCATAAAACTGCACAAAGTCAAAGACCCGAAAAATCATGCGATTTTTTTGTTGGTTTTCCCCCATTTGTTTGTGTTTTATTTTATTTTATTTTTGTAGCTGTTTACTATGTATTGAACCTGCACGGACTATTGACTCGGCTACGTTAGCGGTAATTTTTGGCTATGTTCAACTAGAAATTAGATTGGCATTAGATTCCGTTTGCCATTTGAACACTCATAATCATGACATTTTGAATAACTTTTGAAATATTGCCTATGCTTCGAGTGCATATTTCCTCGGGCAGTTATGATGCATGATCAAAACATCTTTAAATTGCTCTTTCCATGAGGATTGCTTGAGCAAGCATCTACATGCATAAGTATACATCTGACTAATCACTGATATGACTTTGAATACATTGACACTTGGGTATACTTATTATTTCAGCATTTAGGTAATACTGCCTCCCTCCCTGGTGAAAAAATTCATTGTACCACCCTGCTAAATAACTACTAAATAGTTAATTCTCTGCCCAGTCTAATATAAGAAATTACTCAATATTATCCTGAGTTCCTAATGGTTCTGAATGAGTTTGTTTATCTCAAGCACGCTAGCTTGGCCAAGCTTGAAGACCCATGCAAAGATTCCCGTGCCATTTGGTCCTTTAATTATTCAAAATTTTAAATTCATTGTTTTACACGCATTTTTGTGTGTTTAAAACTGTCTTTTGCTATTTTAAAATGTTTTGATATAGAATACACTTGATGATTAATCCACTTCTAAACTTTTATCAAATTTACTAATTGCGGCCAGCAGAGCGGTTGAACAGAGACCTCACAGAAGGCAGACTCCTTGGTTTTGCCTATGACTTTAATTGGCGTAACCGTTCAGTGCAATGCTGTCGCCATGTTCCTAGCTAGTGCGCGTATGAGAAGCATTCACCCCCTGAAAATATTCAAAATGGTGGATGTTCAGGGGTTGAATGCCTCTGGTAACCGCACTGGCTAGAAACATATGGCGTGTGCATTTTTTGATGACGAATCATTGGCTGAGTCGCCGCTTTCTGCAATGTCGAGCCAACCAAATCAACTATTCAGCTAACTAGTTGAATTTTCGTGATAAAACTTAAAACAGCAACTCCTTCAAGTTCAAAGAAAAAATCCCAGATATTGAATGGAATTTCATATTCAGTTTCAGATGAAGGGCTCTACTTGCAGCCGCTTGAAACGTCAATATTTCGTGGGTGTACCCCAGTACCCAGAGAAGAGAAGTGTGGGTTAGCGTCCCAAATATTACCACAAAACACTTTTTAAATTATTGTGCACTTGATGATGTTGGAATCAAGAATATTCTTAGGATTGGCGAATAATTGTGAGATAGACCTAGGCCGTGGCGTTGGCCAAAATTATTTCGCTTCGTGGCAACCATGTGGCAAGTACTTGGTTTGTGGTTTATTTGAAAGGCATATAGATACATTACTACCAAAAAAAGTTCCCAAGCAAAAATTTGCCCAATACCGAGAAAATAGGTGATCAATGATTATCAGCCCTCTATTAAATTGTATTACAGCAAAAAAAATGGGAAATTTTGTAACAATTACAATAAAAATGACTTGCATCATCGCAAAACGTAAACAAAACCGCATATAAGACTATTAAACAGTTTTTTGGTTCTTCAAATAGTCTTTGAGTTATTGCTGTTTTAAATGTGAAAATTGGACCAAAATGTCGCAATAACGACTGGGTACTAAGTCAAAAACGCGTTTTTGACGTTTTTCAAAACAATTTGAGATATAAAAAAAAACTGTATATGTAGGTTTTTATAACCTTTCTGATAATGCAAATCAGTTTTGTTGTAATTGAATACAAAATTTCACATTTTCTTGCTGTAATACAATTTAATAGAGGATAATCACTGATCACCCATTTTCTCGGTATTGGGCAAGTTTTATTGAGCATCTATGGTATTATGGATTGAACCACAGAAAATCTACTCCCCAGAGGTTGCCACGAAATCGCTTTTCTAGGCCTACCCAACCTCGTACCCAAGCTCTTACCTTCGCACGCCCTCCCGCTAAGAGCCTGGGTACGAGGTTGCGGCCTAACCACACAATTGACCTTTCTCATAATGACATCAAACGCGGAAAGCCAATTTATGCGATGTCCCACTGGACAATGCAAGCGTTGGCGAGCCAATAAATTTCATAAAAACACACTTTGCATTGCGAATTTTCGCTAAAAATTGTCCCTATAAGAAATGTCTATTATCAGTCATAAACCGCTATCAGAATGCGAGAAATAACGTTTCTAAACGTCAGAAAATCGCAAACATTTTCTGGGGAAGAACATGCCCACAGACCCCCCCCCCCCAGAGCTAGGTCTCTCATGCTATCGGCGCTCGACGTCGACTGGAAAAATTTATATACAGGATGTACAAGAAAAAGGTGATCCATGCAACTTCAGCTTGTTCACGTGGGTTAGATATCGAATTTATCGATAACATTTTTACACAGCAAGAAAATTCAGGCTTTTAGATGATACCAATGATATCATTTTTGTGTCATTGAACACAAATTGCACCATTGGGAAATCGGTGAGAAACTATTGAGTATTGAAAGTAAATCACATTTGGATCTAAACTTCATGAATTCTAATTTTAAAAAGCCCTATAACAACTGGTCACTTTAGCTTCACTTTTAACTTTAAGCTTATTTATTGCGCTTGGGATCATATATTAGAGTTTTTTTCTCTTTTTCTCTGCACTGCTTTAATAGTGTACATATAGCCTATATAGGTGTGATTTCAGCAAATGTGATTTCAACCGGCAATTTTCAATTGGCTCGTATTTGGTCATTTTTGCAGTTGAAATGATACAATTAAAAAAGGTGTCATTCGAAAGCTAAAACCCTTATCTTTATTAATATGAGAAAATTAAATCTGTGCACGCAATATTGACCGCACAAGAGCACTCGAAAGTTTGATTACCTCTTTTTTTCATACACCCTGTAAGAAACACTCAATGATTTTTACATATGCAAATTCCATGTTGAACCATGCATATGTTGGGCTTCTTAGACTTAGGGGACCGCTCCCCCAACTCAAAGTTGAGCTTGTCTCATGGTAAATTGCCAAGAGTTGTTTCGGCGTTGCTTACAACACTGAACTGGCGGAGAGGGGATGACAAAGTTTGTTTTGTCAATGTGCATTAACTTTGCAATATTGGCTGGAACAGTCTCAAGGGTTATATGTTCAAGATTGTAGCTATTAATAACTTGGCTCATACAGTGCATGTGCATAAAAAAGGGTAGTCCAAATTTGGCGTGCAATGGCCTAAAAAATATTTGACGAATTCGATTGATCGTTACACGATTGTTACAAAGTTCAATCATTTAGCTTTTAAATTATATGTTTTATGTGTCATGTGGTCAAAAAATGAAGAAGTATTGCTTGGGCAAAAAAGTCACCAAAAATTGCATATTTCCGCCGACGGAAATTGCACATTTTTCCTTTAAAATTTAGCGCCACGAGGCTTTGAGAAACTTAATCATCAATGCTCATTAAAATGCAACCTCGTAGAAGCGTAAATCCTTTCAAATTAAAATAAATTATTTGTACTCGTTGATTAAATATGCATTATCTTTTGTCTTCAAGTCTTCAATTCCCATCGGTGGAAATATGCCGCGATTTTTGGTGACTTTTTTGCCGAAGCAATACTCCTTCATTTTTGAACACATGACACATAAAACACATATCATTTAAAAGCTAAATGATTGAACTTAACAACAGTGTAAAAATCAATCGAATTCGTCAAATTATTTTTAAGCCATTTAACCTCAAATTTAGATTACCTTTTTTTTATACACACTGTACAGTACAGATACCTGCAAATCTTGATAATGTACTCTTCTAAACACTGTAGACTCCGTAACCAATTCGGTAAACATGTTAGCCTTTCGATCTGTATTCTAATTTCTGTATTTGGAGTTTTCTAAGTAAATATCCTCGCGAAGTTTCAGTAAAATAAAAGGCAAAGCTTAAAATGCATGTCAGTCTCGTCATGCATGGTGTCAAGAATGAAGGTTTAATTATGATTCAAAAGAAAAATACTAATTACTCAATCGTTCTTTTGTGTCTTAAATAATGCATAAATGAGTATGGCTTCAAATTTAGATTAAATATACATTTTCAAAGCGTGAAAACAAAGCAGAGCATTCCTCTTGTGGCTCATCAGCTAATTCCAGTTTTTCTAACGAACCGTATCGCTAATCAAGTTATGGTTCATATTAAAAACTATAGTATTAGTCCTTAAAGTCAAAATACGAAATTTGGCACAAAAACAATACAAAGGACTGAAACTAACATCCAATAGCTCCATCTAATTTGGCTTCAATTTCTGGGCTCGAGTTCTCACTGCAGAGAAAACTGAAGCTAAAGTTTACTTTATTCTGTTCCGTGTAAAGCAGCCTTCATTAAAATACTGGTTTCCCATTTCCAGTGAAAGAATGTCGCCAAAAAGGCGAAGATAAAATTGACCAACCTCGTCCCCAGGGCGTTTTGCCTCCACGGCTGAAGGTCGGCGAAAATGGCCCTGGGATCGGCTGGTCACATGACACCCAGAATGACACCCATAATCTCTGGGTGTTTTTGCTTTGATAATTTATGCGAAATTAAAGTTTTGTTGTTTGTTTACAAATAATACTAATTCGATTATTTGTAAACAAACAACAAAAATTTAATTTCGCATAAATTATCAAATCAAAACACCCAGAAATTCTGGGTGTCATGTGACCAGCCGATCCCAGGGCCATTTTCGCCGACCTTCAGCCGTGGAGGCAAAATGCCCTGGGGACGAGGTTGGAAACTAACAAATATAAAACCAAACAGATTATATATTTCACTCAGTTTGCTAATGCTACAGTATACGTGCAACAATGATAATTATGAAGTCTGTGTCCTATGAACTGTTTTGTATTTTAACTGTTCATATATCTATTAATTAAATCTTTTGAAAGCCCGGCCTATGGGGTGGGGTGGGGTGGGGGGGGGGATGGCGTTTATTAGATAAGGGCCGTTTAATAGAGAGGGGCGTTTGTTACACTATTTTGAGTTGACCAGGGCGTTTATTATAGATGTGGGCGTTTATTAGAGAGTGGGCGTTTAATAGAACATTTACGGTAAGCCAGTTAAACTCAGTGCAAATCTAGTGCTAGTCCACGTGGAAAGAATGTGCATCAATTATTTGATCCACAATATCTTAAATAACAAGCAGGAGCAGGGTATAGTTTGTAGACATAAAACTTTCCACAGTTCAACACCTCGATGTCATTTGAAAATTCGCAACAACCATGTTTAGACCAATGATAACATACTTCTCTCTCCACCTTGCCTTGAGCGACTGTAGGATGAGCGCCAACCATCCAGCCTGGGGCATTAGTTCCACATCTATACGTGCGTGAACACGTTGTCGCCATTTTGATCCCGGCTCCTCCACCAAATCTGTACCATCCCGTGGAAAGAGTCTTGTCACAATTATATGCAGCGTACCTTTGTGAAAATTTCCTGTTTCTGTTGCTCTCGTTCAGCCATTTGTATACCACACATTCTCTATGTTGGGGAAGAACTAAAGCAAAATAGATCAAGACACCATCAGGGGAAGTACAATAGACAAATTTGGGTAATACCGGGTGTCCCCCCAAAAAACTGGACACTGTTTGATTTTTATAAAAGCCTTAGAAAGGACTAACTTAGATTTTGATATATAGCACTTGAGTTTACATGCAAAATTGCAGGGATGGATCCAGCATGGTCTGGTAGGGGGGGTGCTCCGCCAAAAAAAATTTTCGGAAAGCAACAACCTCCCCCCCCCCATCGACAACTTTTTAGGGAAAAATTTTTTTCCGGACGAGTACGTTGCAATTGCTTTCCAGTGACTTTACACATCCATCAACTTGCTTAACCACTGCAAAGTCTAGCTACAGTATTTGAATTGTAATTGTTGTTCACAGTTCGCTTATCATCATGTTATTACTCAAATTACTGAATCTCATTTTGTCTCTGATAATTTTTTGCTTTATCATGAAAAATAGCACCCCCCTGCACCCCTCGTGGCCAGGGCTAGGGGGGGAGTGCACCCCCCCCCCCCCGCACCCCCCCCCAGTAAATCCATCCCTGCAATATTGACTGCGCTATTGATGTTTGACAGGCAGGAATCGAACGAATCGATTGTTTACAATTGTCGCTACCCAATTTACAACTCACGGTGGCCAAGTGGTTAGCGCACTTGCCTTTCCGACCTCTAAGGCCACAGGTTCAAGCCTCAGTGAAAACTTCCTCAATGCGACTCGAACGCAGTCCTCATGTGAAAAGAGTAAAAGTCAACGCTCTGCCGAAAGTCGTGGGTTTTCCCCGGGTACTCCGGTTTCCTCCCGCAGGGAAAGTTGAGAGGGTGGGTTAGGTAAAAGGGCCCACAGTAATTGGCATATGCTGTTGTGGTGACCCTGCCCTAGTTGGCAAAGTTAAATAAATAAAAAATAAATAAACGCCTAGTTACTATTGTTCTAGTTTACAGAAACATAAAATAGAAGTAACTAGGGGCGCTTTTCATTTAATCGCCTGACCGGCCAGACCCGAATTTTTGTCTCTGTATCAATGGAAAGATCTGGTCTATGTTTCTCAGATATCTAGCGAAAATGGACCTCATTTTAATTTTATCTAAATTTTCCGGTCAGATAGGTCCGAAAGCCAAACGTTTTGTGTTCCATTCAACAATTTGACCGTTTTGACCAGTCTGGTCGTGTTAATGGAAAGCGCCCTAAGCATTAGAATTATGTGTAGATAATTCTAAAACTTGAGAAGTAGAAAGATTCCAAAACCGTGACTGTTTCGGTCTTTGGCTGGAACGTTTTCATCGGCTTTTATTCTGAATACTAAAATACGAAGGTATTTAAAATGAGTACTTACCAGTTGTAGGAATAACGGGTGTTGTAGTAATTTCATGATTCTCAGTTAAAGGAGCAAGTGTTGTAGTCATTCCTTTCTTCGCTGTACGATTGTAATGTTTCTTTATCAAATTTTCCAGCTAAACGGATTGGCATAAAATAAAAAATTGTTAACATAGGTCTACACATTTTTGTGGATTTTTAGAAAATGGAACTCGCAAACATTCTTTCTTTTTAACAAAATGAAATCTCGATACCACTGCACGCAACTGCATTTGCGTCAAAATGAAATTAGCAATGCTCACGGCGTCAGTAACACATCGCAAAACATAGATAAGGAACTTAATTAAGCTGACAGCTTGAAGGACAGGTCTTTGAAAGTGCAACTAAGTGAATTCACTGTTTTAGTATTAACGTGGAAAAAATATTTTATGAGTTAGAGTACAAGACTATATGAAGTTGAGGTAACTTACGAATTTCTTTTCATCAGTCAGGTTTTGCTGAAGTTTGTTAATCTTATCCAAGTTCAACTTGTATTTTTTGTTCATCTCCTCAATAACCTAAAATGAAAACAGCGAATAGGCCATTTCTGAATTATATACGCACTCGTTGTTAAGAACAATAGGCCTAAAGCCGAGTCGAGCCCACTTTTTATGCCAAGATAACTTACGATTTTGGTTTCATTGTTGAAATTTTGCACGAGTTCCTTGGTCAATCTATCAAAATTTAATTTGTTGGTTTTTTTCGTCTCTTGAAGAATCTTAAACAAAAACGCAAATAAATGGTTAAACAATAAAAATACTTTAAACCTATAGGCAGATACGCAGACAAATAAACCGAACAGATGCACCGACTGTCATAATTCTAAAACTCTGAACCCGGTTTGCTCCGAGTCAGTTTCATGTCTGCGTGAATCGAGAAAGATATAAACTGACCAATGAGGTCCTACCTTGTTCTCTGGGGCCAGTACGTTCCATGTTTTGTTCAATCTAACACGAAGTTCTTGCTTGTCCTTGCGAAATTCCAGTAGACCATCAATTTCAGGTACTTTCTGCGCGGCAGAGGAGTCTGGTGCGACTACAATCTAAAATAATGATTAATATTATTCAATATATAAACCATTAAACGAATTTTCTGATTTTGCTCTGGAGGGGATGTGCCGAAAATTTAAGGGGGGCCGGTAAGCAAGTTACAGCAGGGGTCTGAGCGGGGTACCACAACGTGGGGGAGGGGGTTAGGGGGGCGGGCAAAACCTATGTCAACGAAATCACAACTTACCCCATCGTGCAGAAGTGTGAAGTCTTTCCCGCAGCGACCCTTGATAAAAAAAGCATAATATTAAAATATTTGTGCAACAGTGCTATATCTAGTGCTAGAACGTGATTAAACTTCATTAATTAAGTCCTAGGAAAAAAAACTCTTCTAGCTTTAAAACTTGATAAAAACTTCATTTAGTCCTAAAAGTTGATCAAACTTCATCCAACGCTAGGACTAGCGGCCAGATCCAACCGGGAGCAGTTACGAAAAATGCTCTCTGGGCCTCTGGCAGATCGGACAAAAACGTCATCTAGTTCTATAGGAGTTGATACTGAAAAACCTCATCCAACTCTACAGCTTGATCAAAATTTTTACAAGTCCGGGAAATGAATCAGACATCATGCAGTCCTATAGGACTTTATCAAAACTTTGATCAGTGAAAAGTTTTGTCCAAACTCAAGGAGTTGATAAAAAGATATATTCATATACCTCGACAGGAACAACACTGTGTCCAACCAACTTATACGAGATCAATTTCCCATCATCTTTCTTCACTTGATAGTCCATGCATTTCTTCCAGAGTCTCTTTGGAAGACTGGATCTCACCCAAAACCATGTGAACACATTCTTTCTAAGTGTACCACCATTAATGGCTTTACAATGTCCAGCACAGTAATCTTTTGTGCCTCCCACAGGACCGTAGCAACCGCAACACTAATTAATTATACAAAAAAAAAATTCTTGGTAAAAATGTCTCTTCACATTGCAGATGGTCAACATACGTATACTGGTGTTTGACGAATTTAATTAAAATCAGTCAACGAATAAGGTCCAGCAAGTTTTCCTTGACAAGTTTTCTTTTGACAAGTTTTGTTGTTCATACATGTACACGGAATGTTGTTAAACATTTATCTCACGTCAAGACACAGATACTAAGCAATTTCAAATCAATCATGCCGGGTTGTAATGATGCAGTAAGGATTATCATGATTTATGAAGGTTTGGTCGTAAAGAATATGTTAATTGTAAAAGTCCTCACTATTCCATTGTCACATCCCACAAAAGCAGTTGCGTTGTTCTCCATTCCAGAAATGCTTCCTGTAGTACTGAAACTGTTTGGGAAAAATTTAGTTAATACAAGCGATGATATCGTAATAACCCGCAGGCGAATAGAATAAAATGAAGTCTCACCTAAAACCTCCGTAGTCATCTTTCCAATCTTTTGCATCATAAGCAAAACCCCTTGGACATGGTTTTTGCAAACACGAATTCATATTACGCTGAAAATTAAACATGAACCTGTAAATAGTTTACAAACATACAAATACCATAGTTTGTCACAGGCCCGTAGCTGAGGGAGGCCTGGGGGGCAGTGCCCCCCCACTCGGAAATAAAATTAAAATTATGCCCCCCCCCCTTATTCCACATTTTTTGCCATGATATACAGTACTACAGCGACCGTAGAAGATTAATACTTGAGGCTCATAGTCATACTCAATTTTTGTATGAAAATAGATTGCTTGTGGCCTAAAATAAATAACCTCATAAGCGTAAAGCATGGGGGGGGGGGGGCTTTGGAGCTCGAGTCCCTCCAGAAATCTTACACCGGGGGCTTAGCCTAGCCTCCTCCGCAGGCATCTCACCCGTAGAGAGGCCTGCGGAGGAGGCTAGGCTTAGCCCCTGCAGACGTTTTGCAGAACTAATAGCTGTCAATGTTGTTGGGTTTTTTTTTTTTGGGGGGGGGGGCTAAGTACCGAAATTTTGTATGAAAAATTGAGATAGGGTACCTGGAAAGCAATTGCAACGTAATGGTCCGGAAATTTTTTTACCTAAAAAGTTGTCGACGGGCGGGGGGGGGGGTTTGGGTCAGAATCATGCCAACCCCTCTGTTACATTCTTTCTGCAGTGCCCCCACAGAAATTGAGAGCCAGCTACGGGCTTGGTTTGTCAAGTTATTATGATGGTCTGGAAGCCTGGCAAACTTCAAAGCTACAAAATAGAAGACTTTTGTTTGATGTTGAATTGAACCTCACCGTGCACAAATTCTTTGTCTCAACTTAGTTAAATATTATTCATCGTGGTTACACGTTTCATCTCAGCTACTGTATCCCTATTGGGCGGTTACTTAATTTCACGAAAATACAACGAGCTCAAAAACCACGACCAGCCGACAATTTAAAAAAGTAAAGTAAAACACAAATTCCAAAAAGACAAGACATCTTGAGAGTACAATATACGACTCAAAACAAGACGCAGGTTGAGACTGTAAATTTTCGACTTTATTTCAAAGTCACCTTCGTACAGAATGAAGATGACTGAAGATGAAGGTGAAGATCAAGATGATGAAAATCAAGAAGAAGATGAAGACGAAGATGAAGATGAAAATGATGAAGATGAAGGCAAGAAGAAGAAGAAGAAGATGAAGATCAAGATGATGAAGATGAAGGTCAAGAAGAAGAAGACGAAGATGAAGGAGAAGATGAAGACGAAGATGAAGATCAAAATGATGAAGATGAACGTCAAGAAGAAGAAGACGAAGATGAAGATCAAGATGATGAAGATCAAGAAGAAGATGAAGACAAAGATGAAGATCAAAATGATGAAGACGAACGTCAAGAAGAAGAAGACGAAGATGAAGATCAAGATGATGAAGATCAAGAAGAAGATGAAGATGAAGATCAAAATGATGAAGATGAATGTCAAGAAGAAGAAGACGAAGATGAAGATCAAGAAGAAGATGAAGATGATGAAGATGAATGAAGATGACTGTCTGAAGATGACTTTGAAATAAAGTCGAAAATTTTCAGTCTCAACCTGGGTCTTGTTTTGAAACATATATTGTATTCTCAAGATGTCTTGTCTTTTCAGAATTTGTTTTTTACTTTACAATGAGCTCAATCACCGTGACCGTACACAAATTAACATAAACTCAGACAAAACATAAATGACTTCTGCGTAGTTTCCAGACCATCAGATCTTGATCATAGATATCTTATATACACTAGATAGCGCATTTCTTTTAGTAAAATTGAAGCCAAGAATATTCCAGCGGTTACCCCCATTTGAATAGATGGCGGCCATGTTGGTCGTTCCCACTTGCTAATAAACGCTTAAAAACAACAATAACTTTCATCATTTGAATAGTTTAAAAACGTATTTGGAATAGGGTTAACTTAATGTTTAAGTTCCCTGTTTAAGAAATAGAAAACATACGAATCTTCTCTCATTTTATGGGAACGACCTGAGACTGCAATCACGGCTTCAATTTTTGAATTTCAGAATAATTAGATGCACTATCTAGTGTATATAAGATATCTATGATCTTAATAGACTATGCAAATACATACAATGTGAATAGTACACAGGAACATACCCATCCATATCCATCCTGCACAGAATGATGATCAAAACCAAATTTGGAGCATCGTAACAATGTGGTAACAATATTCCCAGTCAGAAGATCTTTGACGTAGGCGATGTCTCCAATTCCAGCCGATCTTTTATCACATTCAGCAGTATTCACCATCAATTGCTTCAATGGACGTGTTGATCGTAATCTATAGAACCTAATGCATTGCCAGTATTTTTTTCATTAGATAAATGTAGTAAATTTTGGACCTGCTACTCTCGACTCAATTTAAATTAGCTTTAATTCTTCAAGGATCGGATTCAGTTGTATTTTGTATCCTTACTCAGTGGTGGATTTATAGGGGTGGGGGTGGACAGGGGTGTGCACCCCTGTTGACCTGATCTTGGGGTGCCAGGGGGGGGTGCAAATGTTTAAATGTTATAGATATTCAAAGTGTTATCGGTCTTTGACCAACTTAGGTTATGGGCCTTCTGTGATTGGTCTAGTGGAAAATGGGCTTTAGGAAGTTTTTGTTCGGATGGTGTAAGGAAAGTTCCTATAATGTTTAAATTAAACTGACTTGCAAAGCTTGATTTGAACCACTTGAAACCTACCAGTGTGCCTTTGTAGTTTTAAAACTATTCCGAGTCGCCATCTGTATTCTGAAGTCCAGGATTGGTGCATCGCCCAGAGAGCTCGACCAATGAGGTTTACCATCCGGTTTAACCGTCATGCCATTGGATGGAACTGTCCACGTGATGGAATTAGTTTTGCGGCCAACCAACATGAAACCTCCACCGTCTGTTGTCATATCACAGTAGACCTAGCGAGAAGATCAAATTTAAACTGGAAAAAGTGGAAAATAAAACACATGCATGCATGGTTAAAATTTCTTTGGTAAACAAAAATAGCATGGCATTCAATGGATGATTCCAGGCTTCCAGCTACAGACTAAATTTTGATCTAGGAAAGAAGAACAAAATCCATGACACAGCTAGAAAGAGCATGTTAAAATTAGTAAGATTGCAAAGTTTGGTTGCGAAATGTTGTAAAATGCGGAAAATATAGCCCTGTGAAATTTGCAAATTTTGTGTTAATTTGTATTACGCACGTGGGACATAGAACAACAAATTTGTGAGAAGAAAACTAAGAAAGCGAATGAAAATTCCAACCTTTATGGGTTTTGAATGTTTTAAAGTGATCCAGTAATATCCATCTTTAGCGTCTTCAAGTTTGTCCAAAATATCAGAGCAATTACGGCCAGGGTTGAAAAATTCACCGACTGTGTTCTCTGAACCTTGAAGAATAGAATGTCACATTTAATTTTTCTTTATGTTTGATGAAATCCTAAGGTTTAATCATGACGAACCCCTTGCTCTATACAAGGGTTTGATCACGTCCTGGGACTTGATAAAGTTTTGTTGAAATCTTAGGACTCTGGATGAAGGATTGATCATGTCCTATTTAGGATATAAAATATGTCCAAAATTTATGGCGATTTTGCTTAAATCTGTTGGCTTACCATCCGTGGGTTTCCATTGGTAAACGCCTTCTTTATTTTGGACACAAATCACAATTATTTCTTCGTCAGTTCTGCCTTTGATTAAGACTTCCTCACCATGAGTTGGCTCGCCACACGAACCAGGGTCGACACTATTCAACGCTGGAACACGCTAGAGTGAAGAATTAATTATTCATCAATCATATTAAATTTTGTCTTGAGGTCCAGTAAGGACCGTTCCTTATTGGTTCAATGGTTCTCTACAGGAAAGCTAAGAAACTTATATTAACTTTACATACGATGTAGGTCTACATCTATATTATGAAATACAAGTTACAAGACAGCTACAAGGAGACAAAGCATTATACGTAAAGCCCCTTTTCCATTCATTGCAGGAGTCAACTTGCAAACTCGCTGCGAGTGAGTCAATCCAATCACCATGCACTTGTGAGGGTTATTGCGATGAGTAGAAAAGAGCCTTAAGTTTGAGTTTGAGAATGGAACTTCGATTTTGTTTTTTACTTTATTTATAAAGTCATCGGCAGATAATGGAATATAGCTCTATCTGTTCTAAACTCTGTACTTTCCGGAGGTCAACTGAATGGTCATGATGTACTAACCGCCACCACAACCAGTAAACCGGATAAATTTCACTCACAAAGTTAAGCTAGAGTTTCTATGAAATATGTTGACACTTGACACATATACCTGTTTGGCACTTTCAACAGAAGTCAGGCCACAGCACAAGAGAGACAGAACCAAAGCAAAATTCGCCATCAACTGCATGTCCGTAGTTTTGTTTCTGAAAAATAACCGGAGATACAATTCTAACTTGTGCATTTGTGATCTACATATTATGTTTATATTTTATACATTTATTAACCTATTAACCAAGAGTAGTTTGAAAAATGCAACTAGGCCCTCATTTGGATCACCAACTATATTGTACAAGAACTTATGGACTGGACTCTGTAGTTCAGTGGTCAAAGCACTGCACTGGAATCCGCAGGGCGGCTGACAGTCGATTCCTGTATGCGGAAGATCTATGTGCTAGTATTTTTCGTAGATTTCCGGTCAGACTTATATGATTCTTGCTCAAAATTTTCATCAAAACAGGTTCACGTAACTACTAGCCTGATATACATTTACCAATAAATTTATCCCTATCAATCAAAACTCACATTTACCTGAACTGAAAACGTCGTCAGAAAAAATATTGAGCTTTTAACTCCAGCGGCTGCAACAGCTTTGATTAATTCCGACACAGGCACTCGCTTTTATAACCTCGTACCGCGCAGTAGGCCGAGAGGCTCTGGGAACGAGGATGACGTCAGACAAATCAAACGTAGGAGTACGCTTGCAGGCTCGTTTTCCCAGGAAATAAGCAGCAGTGTTTCAGCTCGGTGTTGAAAGTTTTGTTGTTCATATGAAAAGGCAACTCGTGTCGGAATCTTTGACGTTTGTGTCCTCGCCACATGAGTCGTGTCGAGCATAACAGGAATATGACTGAGGGTGGGCATCACTCTTTCAATCTGAATATAAACATACAAAATAAATTGAAGGAGAGACGTGAATTGGTTTTATTTGGACATTGTGAGGATTTTGGATTTTATCACCAGAACTTTAAAGATGAAGGCAACTTGTTCATATAGTATATCTTCATTTAATGTACATTTAATTCTCGGATGCGAGTTAACGTTATTAATTTTTCATCTCAAAATCCACCGATCTTTGCCAAAAATGGATCTCAGAATTGAAATCTTTATACTCAAATTAGTCTACACCGAAATGTTCCGATGATGTTTGGATATTCAGCGCGCGAGTTGTGGCGTTTTGAAAATGTTTGTTTTTACTATACTGCATGTAAATGCATTTGTAAGCTTTTGTATATATGGGAGTTCCTATTAACTGTGGCTAAATGCCGTGAAAAAACTATGCATTATGAATTTCCAAACGTCATGAAATTTTCGATGTAGACTAATTTGAGCATGGAGATTTCAATTCTGGGCTCCGTTTCTGCCAAATGTCGGAAGATGAAAAATCGATAACGCGAACTCTGACCGGAGAATACTCAAATATTCAATCAAGTTATATGCGAACATGATACAGTACTAGGTTTATAGGTTCAGAAAACACATGAATCGCCATTTCTTTTACCATTTTCATAAGCTACAGCATTATATTTTTCGCTTCGTTTGAGTCTCGACAGCGGTACGTTTGTGAATGAGTATTGACTATTGTCATTTGTCAATGAGAAATGGAACAATAAAGTCTGCCTTCTCGACAGCGGTTTGTGAATGAGTATTGAGTATTGACTATTCATTTGTCAATGAGAAATGAAACAATGAAGTCTGCCTACTATAAGTTTATAGAAAATAATCAAAGCACAGTTAGAGGTTTGAAAAATTCTTCAACTCTCTTGACTTTAGAACGGCTTGTAATATACTTGGCAATATATTATGATACATATGTATAAAGGCTTTCTTATTACATATAATGGCATGATTTGAATATCAGTTTTGGACAGGGTTTTGAAATTTCTATACCTATAGACAATTAATTACTGAGATTAGACATCTATTTCACGCTTTACGCTATCGATCAGACCTACAGCCCGAAAGCTCGTCATTACTAATTTGGTCAGAGAACGTGTCGATTTTAATGTGTAAATCAAGCACACAACGCCTACGACAACGCAGGTAAGTTGTGTGCTTGATTTACACAGCCATACAACTCAAGTTGTAAGTATAGGTTGCATGCGACAGTTTTAGGCAAAAGTTGTGTAGTGTATTGTAAATCGGTCTTTATAGATACCTGCATATCTTGATAATGTACTCTGCTAAACATCTTAAATCAGTTCGGTAACCAATTCGGTAAACATGTTCGCCATTCGATCTCTATTCCAATTTCTGTATTTCGAGTTTTTCAAATAATGTCCTGGCGAAATATCAGCAAAATATAAGGCAAATCTTAAAATGCATGTAAGCCTCGCCATGCATGGTTAAAAGGAGTTTAATTAAGCAAGCTTTAATTCTATGCTCTGCCTATAGGCTAGCCGCTATATGATTCAAAAGGAAAATACCATGCCATGTACTAATTATTCAATCGTTCTTTTGTGTTTTAAATTTGTGTTTCATTGGCACAATAAAAGGAAGTTAACTGGGAATTAAGATACGCCCACACTGTTGCGCATAACACGTTGTTGTATGAATATAAATTGTGAATATATAATGAAGAGCCAGCAACGAGGCGTTCGCGATCAGCTGCTTCGAGCTTCCCACCCATGCTTTCCAACCCTTTCTCGTCAGTTTTGCTTTTGTCGCTGCTTGTTCCGCTTCATGTTCTGTCCACCTGGGTTCCACACCCAGGTCCAGTTCGAGATTTTTTCCCGATGCGAATCATCCCCTCAGTAAAGCTTAGTTACTGTATATACCTTTGTTCTAATCTATATGCTTCTGTAAACTACAACAATAGTAACTATATACAGGGTGTATCAAAAAAAGCGCAACCTCGGAATTTCCCAAGTAATCGACATTGTTTTAAAGATAAAAGATTTTAGGCGCCTGGGAATTTAAAATAGCACAACTGTCAAAATTACTGCACACGCCAGTGCATAAAGCAAAATTTATGCATTTATTTAATGCACAACAACAGTAATATGATCTACAGGGTGTCTCAAAAAAAACCAAAATCATTGAAATAACGTATTGTTCGAATTTCAATGCCGTAACACAAAGGATTTTGACAGGGGGATTAATTTGTTTTAAAAAATTAAAATATCTTTGTAAAGTGAACGTTTGTTTGCTCATGGGAATTTAAAAATGCTTCGTAAATTGTAATATGCGTAATATGCATTCGTGGGTTTAGTACTTTATGCCTGACATAACAAGTTTACGCTGAGTATTACCATTCATTATAGCAGTTATGTACTTATGTCAATCTTTTATGCACTCGTGGGATTAACTTAGTGCTAGGGCATTGAATATCGAACAATACGTCAATTTCAATGATTTTGGTTTTTTTTGAGACACCCTGTATTAGCAATTCGATTTCAATTCCCAGGGGCCTAAAATCTTTTATGCTTAGGAATTGCAAAGTAATTTCTTAGGAAATTCCGAGGTTGCGTTTTTTTTTATACACCCTGCATGTATAGGCATGTGAGTTATAGCATCTAAAGTTGTGAATTGGGTATAAATAAACGTTAGCCGAATTGGTCTATTTCAGATACAGAGCCATGCTATTTAAAAGTAGTCACAAGTATTTAAAAAGCCGCATTCTACTCTGCCGACACTTTCTTTGCATAACATACTCTTACAGTAAGGGATGAGAAATGAAAGAAATGTGATGAAACGCCGGCGGAGTAAATGGTAGGCCATACTATACAGGAGTTTTCCTGCGACTATACTTTATATAGACAACATCATCCCAGTGGCTTAACGCTCATTGGGTAGAGTTAGTTAAGAAACTAAGGGCCCCCGACAGTTAAGGGCCCCACCAGCCACGGCCTATCGCCCAGAAAATTAGAAAACGTAAAAAATGCAAGTTAAGAATCAATGGAAAAATGCAAAATTAATAATGCTAAATAATAAAGCCTCCATGGACACAACATCGACAATGGTAACTGATTTTGTTATTCCATCATTTCCATCTCAAATAAAACAAAAGTTATTCTTATTAGTTGTGTTGCCGTTGGAGACTGTTATTGTTATAGACACGGAATTTTCCAGAACATTCTGTAAATATTCAATATAAATATAATATGTCAGTCAAACAATGACAACAGTCAACAGGGGCCCCCGCACCAAATATGCCTAAGGGGATAAAGAGCCCCCTCTTCCTCTGTCACACTACTGATAACATGGCTCTTAGTCTGTGTTAGAAGTTGCGTTGCAAGTTGCTCGAATGCTCCAGAATTTGTCCTGTTTCATCTGTCCAGAGTTCCAAATTAATCCAGTCCCGGCGTATGAACCAGCTAGCATTCAGCAAATTACCGTCTCACTTTCAGTGGACGATTATCGCCTATAGGCGTAGATCCGAAACGTTTTTCCATGCATGCAGATTATATATTTTGCTCAGTTTGCTAGTATATGCATACTACAATATATGCGTGCAACAATGATAATTATGAAGTCTATGTTCCATGAACTGTTTTTGCTTTTAACTGTTCGTATATCTATATACTGATAACAAAACATTCGACAAAACTGAAATCAACTAATAATGATAGGATACCACAAATGATGTAAAACACCTTAAAAAAAAACACCCTGGGACCTGGGTGTTGATTAAATTTTCATACTTCAAAGGGGGGCGTTTATAAGATAAGGACCCTATAGAGAGGGCTGTTCAATCTTATAGCAGCAGTTTTTACGCTTAGTTTTAACGACACTTCCTTGCAGATTGTAAAGTGAGATAGCGAAATTCTTCATCTTTTATAGCTCTTACAGAGATGCTCAATAAAGAGTCTAGTTTGACTGGGACGTCTATATATTAGATAAGGAGAGTTTATTAGAGAGTTGGTGTCTAATCAAATCCAATCTCAGTTCAATCTCCCGCCCGTAAGTAGTGAAAATGCTTCGTGTAATATGTACGTGGAACAATCTGCATTAATTATCTGATCCACAATATCTTAAATTACAATGAGGAGGACGATCTAGTTTGTACACATAATACTGTCCGCAATTCACAACCTCGATATATGTATGCGCATAACAACAATAGCCACCACAACCAAAACACATGTTCCTAGTCACCTTTCCTTGAACAACTGTAGGGTGAGTACCATTCATCCAACCTGGGCTAGCAGCTCCACATTGTGGGGAGCGTAAACATGATGTCAGAATTTTGATCCCAGCTCCGCCTCCAAATCTGTACCATCCCGTGGAAAGACGATCGTCACAATTGTTGGCAGCTCGAGATTTTTTGTTTCTGCTGCTTTCATTCAGCCATTTATATCCAAAGCATTCTTTACGTTGTGGTAGCAGAACTAAATTAGTTTAATGAGACCGATCATTATTAAGAGAGAAACTGAAATGGGAATTAGTAATGAGTTTTAACTTCATTTGTGGCGGCGGGGTTCTAGCACAAGACGTCCTGTATGTCTTTCAGATAATCCTTCGTGGGTACCATCTGCCATGCATGTAGGCTAATCGTCACGCTGAGGCTTTCTGGTTTGGGAGTATTTGTTCTGTCTGATTTAGTGAAGAATAAATCATTATAAAATCAATTCAAACGAAATTAACAATATGATTAATATTAATAATATCAATTCTCAATATGAAAATAGTTTTCAATTTTTGAAGGCAATTCAGTAATATATTGAATTAAAACACAGCACGTCCTATCTCTAAGAGAAGAGTTTTATAAAAGTCGTTACGTGAATATTTCGTGCAGAAAAACTGGATAAAATTCGCTTCCAATCCCATTGGCTCAGGTCTAGAAATCCGCGAAGATGTGAGTTCAACCACATTCCGCTCGAGACAACAGATTAATACTTAGTTTTCTACTTACACCCCCCTTTCACCAGCTTAGTGATTAAACTATCGATATCTTGTTTCTTTACTAGATTTTCCAACTAAACAGGATGATAATAATAAATAAATAAAATGATGTATTAAAACCATTTAGTGGAACAAAAAGTATGACTATGTTATACTATTCTTGCATGGAAAGATTCTACTGGCTACCAAAAAAATTGGATACAAAATTTTGTGTCTCCGTGCAGGTACTGGGACAGTATACTTATCCACAATTGCCGGAAAAGCATGGAAACAAAGGCACTAGAGCAGATATACCAAAAACCTTTTGGTTGTCCCAAAGCCAAAGCCAAAGGGTAACAGTAACCCCAACATTATCACTACCGTAGGAAGTAATAATTAGAATTATTAGCTTTTTAGAAAAATTAGATAATATTCCCTACATGATACGTAAATTGCGATAACTTACATTTGTCAAGTTCTGCTCGAGTTTCGTAATCTTATCCAAATTTAACTTGTGTGTTCTGTCCGTCTCCTGCATAGTTTAAAGCAAAACAAAAGCGAAATTATACAAGCTACTAAATATTAAATACATGATATATGCTACAAAATTAAAGTGTGTTTTTTATTCAAGTATACAGTAATAATTCTAAAACACTGGACCCTTAGCTTAGAGTGTCATGTCTGCGCATGTGTGAAAGGACAAAGATAAATTGACCAATAAGGTGTGATTCGATTTTTAAAAAGTTTTACAGTCCTACCTTTGGGGCCAGTACATTCCATGTTTTGTTCGATCTGAGATAAAGTTCTTGTTTGTCCTTGCGATATTCCAGTAGACCATCAATAGCAGGCACTTTCTGCGCGGCAGAGGAGTCTGGTACGACTACAATCTAAAAAAATATTAATAACATTTAAATTTGTACTGAATGCATGAATAATTAATAAGGCTATATACAAACAAATCACGACGCGGTATTTAGGTCACATGTACACACTTGTAAACTGCATTAAAGATCAGTAAGTCATGTTAGAGGGATGTTTATGAAAGTCTGATGAATATTAATTCAGATTTTAAATGCATATTAATAAAGCGTGAGATTGTCCCCATGGGCAGTGCATACTAATAAAGTAAACAAATAAATTCATTTTACAAGTACGTTAACATATAAATGGGTCGCTTTAAGTAGTAGTCGTGCTTTATCAGATATAAAACACTCGTGCTGCGCACTCGTGTTTTATATCTGATAAAGCACTCCTCCGGGTGCTTTACCTATTACATATAAACCTTGAGTAAAATAATACTAATACATCATTCTCCTTACTTCTACAGTAGTTGAATATTGAAAGCTGATAATTGAACGAATATATTAATATCAGATATTTCTTAAAATTCCAACTTACCCCATCGTGTAGAAGTGTGAAGTCTTTTCCGCAACGACCCTTGACAAAAAAACACGATCATCAACATGAATTATTTTCATGGAATTTTTTTAAATCATATAACAAACTCAGTCAATGCATGACAGAATAGTGAAAGTTTACTGTTAAAATATGGAAACTATTGCTTGCAGAAATAACATTATCGATTTAAAATATTTGTATACAGCTATTTCAATTAAGGTTGTCCCCCAGCAAAGCGGAAAAGTCCAATACGAGCGCGAAAGGCTTCCTGGGAATCGCTAACAAATTAATGAATTTTTTAGCGATTCCCAGCAGCCTTTCGCGCTCGTATTCGACTTTTCCGCGCTTTGCTCGGGGACAACCTTAATTGAATAAACTTCATAATTCCTAGTCTATATCTAGTCCGGCTAGGCGGAATTGATAATTTTAACCATTCCTGGGACTGGATCATGCATACTTCGTCCAGTCATAGGACTTCATGAAAAGTTTGTCCAACTCAAGGACGTAATAAAGATTTCAAGTGTCTTATATCTTTACCTCAACAGGAATAACACTGTGTCCAACCAACTTATACGAGATCAATTTCCCATTATCTTTCTTCACTTGATAATCCATGCATTTCTTCCAGAGTCTCTTAGGAAGACTGGATCTCACCCAAAACCACGTGAACACAGTTTTTGTAACTATGCCATCATTAATGGCTTTACAATGTCCAGCACAGTAATCTTTCGTACCTCCCACAGGACCGTAGCAACCACAACACTAGTTATGTAAGAGAAATACAATATTCTAGGTTAACAAGTTTCCCACCTTTCAAACGGTTAATTAATATACGCCATGACATTGGACGAGTTCAATTAAAATCAGTTAGCGAATATAGGTTTTATTGATATCGAATCGAAATTAATAGCACCGACTTTTTAACGCTTGTGACTGTATTTACTATACTGTATATATAGTTTATTGTATTAAATTGAGATGTCATGTATATGTGCAAAATTAAAGTTAGTCTCGTAAATGGTTTAGTTTTTAAGTAATACTCAATCCTTACCCTACTAGATGGTCTTATGTTCCAGTTGCAAGGCTCTGTTAATAGCAGACTAAGCAGAGTAATTCGCATGAAATTAATTTCCACATATGACGGACGCAGATAATATATATAATTTCAAATCAACCCAGTTGTATGTATAGATGTAAGATTTATATTATAAAGCAAGGTTTTCTAAGATATGGTAGGAAGCAAGGTTTTCCAATATATTTTGTAAAGTAAATGTTCTTACATATCCATTGTCGCATCCTACTGAAGCAGTTGCGTTGTATTCCATGCCAGAAATGCTTCCTGCAGTACTGAAACTGTTTGGGAAAAATATCATTATTACAAGTGATGATGTCGTAACTATACTAGAGTCTGCATGACATCAAACAATGAGACTGCATGCATGCTAAATAATTCAAGATGTCGGCATATAGAATAAGAGGAGGTCTAACCTAAATCCTCCGTAGAAATCAACTTGATCCTTTACAACATCATGAAAGGCAAAGCCCCATGGACATGGTTTTTGCAAACATGAATTCATCTTATTCTGAAATAAATTAAAAACAAACAAAATTCCGCTGGCATGAGTGGAAGAGCCGGGCTTGAACCACAAATACATATCCAGTCAAATCTGATCCAGTGTAAACAGTTTACAAACATACAAATACATATCATGTGAATACATAGAACATACCCATCCAAATTTAACCAAATGGTGATAGGCAAAACCAAATTTGGAGCATCGTAACTTTGTAGTAACAATGCTCTTACTTAGAAGATCTTTAACGTAAGCAATATCTCCAATCCCAGCTGATCTACGATCACAGCCAGCAGTATTCATCATTAGATTCTTCAATGGACGTTTTGATCGTAATCTATAGGACCTTAACAAATTGCCAATATTATTTTTCATTAGTTACGTGTCTCGACTCAATGAAGATCTGGGTCAATCTGTTTCTATATTTGTTCTTCCTCGAAGAGGTTCCACCTATCATGTTTTGCGGAGTCAATAGACTTTAATCTAATAACTATACATACTGCAGGAATCAAACTCTGGTCACAGATATGAAAGGCAAAGACATTAACAACTGTGCTACAAAGTGAAACAATAAGTGAGGTCCATTTACTGAGCTCATGGGATCGTTTGAGACTGCGCGCAGGCTAAATTAGCTTGATTAGATCCTCCTGAAACCTACCAGTGTGCCTTTGTTGCTTTAAAATCCTCGCTAGTCGCCATCTGCACTCTGAAATCTAGGATTGGTGCATCACCCAGGGAGCTCGACCAATGAGGTTCACCGTACGGTTCAACTGTCCTGTTATTGGATGGAACTGTCCACGTGACGGAATCACGTTTGCGGCCAACCAACATGAATCCCCCACCGTCTGTCGTCATGTCACAAAAGACCTAGAGGGAAGATAAAATTTGAGAAAAATGGCGGGATTTAGGATTTTAAAAAGCCGCATTACGCGAGATGAAAAATTGACAGAAACCGCGTACAGAACAATGACAAAATTTGAGGACATGATTCGGGATTTAAAAACCCTACTATATGAACCCTCGTATTTGGTTGATCTATATAACGAGGAAATTTTGGTTAAGGTAACCAGGATTATGCTGGGCATGCCAAGTCTATAACCAAGTATTATATCTACATATATAGTCTGGTTAACCTAACAAGAATTTTCTAGTTAAATGAACCAAAATCCTGGTCAAACATGAAATGTCCAGGAAATTGGTCAAATTTCCGATTTGGCTCATCCAAAGCTAGAGTGTTTTTTTAGAGAAAGATTTTGAAAATTGAAAACAAGAGATATGGTATATAAACCGCAAAACATGGAGCAAAAAGTTTGAAAAGAAAAACTAAACAAAAAGTGAATAAAAACTCCAACCTTCACGGGATTTGATCGTTTCAAAGCGATCCAGTAAAATCCATCTTTAGCGTCTTCAAGCCTGTCCAAAATATCAGAACAATTATGACCAGGGTTGAAAAATTCGCCCACTGTGTTCTTCGAACCTTGAAGAATAAGAAGTATGGCATTGCATGAAATATTTCATTTTTGCATATGTTTTGATTTTAGTCCTAGGACTGGATAAAGTTTTGACCAAATCCTATATGGCTGGATAAAGAATTGATCATGCTGGATCATGAATGTACGTGTTTCATTAATGCGATGAATGTTTCAGTAGGGTTGGATAATTAGTTCGAATTAAAGTTTTTGCCAACGTAACATGTCAAAATTTATGTTAAAGCTAAGGCTCACATACGAGGCAATTTTGCTTAATTTTTTTGGCCGTGACTTACCATCCGTGGGTTTCCACTGATAAACATTTTCATCTTTGACACAAATCAGAATTATTTCTTCATCAGTTCTGTCTTTGACCAAAACTTCCTTCCCATGAGTTGCCTTGTTACAAGTACCAGGATCATAACTATTCATTGCTGGAATACGCTACAGTGAAGAATGAAATCAATTAATACTAGAAGGCACTCGAAGGCACTCGAAGGCAACATACCTCCGCCAGCAATCATGCATAAATTATACAATGGCTAATTGAGCATCCATGCAGTTTACTCCTCCCTAACTTTACAAACGATGTAGCTCTATTGTGCATGAACTAAGTAATATAGTATGAGTGACCATATACTGTATACAAGCTCGAGTCAAAGGCGAAAAGGCTCTATAATTTCTAGATTGCTAACTGTTCTCCATAACGGTCAATTAACCCATCTGTTGCTTTTGGGAGAAACCAAAATTAAACTATATTTATAGATGGTGTTACCAGTTGTAGACTAATCTCCCTAGATGTCCAGTTAGTAGTCATAGTCTTGCCTAATGCTCTCAGGAGAAAACCTGAACCAAACTACCTAGCTATAAAGGCGGTCCAGTAAAAGCCGTGCTATATATTGGTCAATCGGTATACATACAGCTCTATCAGTTCTAAACTTCTTAGAGGACCCTTTATGCATCAGCTGCTGTGCTACTGAAACTGATTTAAATTAAATATATTTCATGTTGCAACCAGATTAATTAACTAAGACTAAATGATAATTTGGCGTTAGACAGAAAAAATAATAACCGAGTAGGGAGAATTATGGCGCAATGCAACTTAATGGGTTAAAGTTTCTACGAAGTGAATAGAAAGATATTTATATACCTGTTTAAAATTTTCAACAATAGTCAGGCCGCACCACAACAGAAACAAAGCCAAAGCAAAATTCATGACTTGTGAATGGTTTACTTTCTGAAAAATAACGAGAGCAAATGTTAGCTTGCGACTTTGAGAAATACATGCTTTGATGTTCGAAAACCCTCTTGAAAACCTATATTATAATACCAACAAGCCACACAGAATACAAAAGACACGAGTGGATATATAATGTAGGTGACCTTTATGTAAGTGGTTGATTTGTGCTGCAGCATGATATTATACAAAATTATATCAAAACTCACACTTGCCTGGAAAATGTCACTTCCCTGAAAACTGATTGAGTTTTTACTTCCAACGACTGCAACAGCTTCTGATTTATTCCTGCACTGGCACTCACTTTTATAACCTCGTACCGCGCAGTTGGCCAAGAGGCTCTGGGAACGAGGATGACGTCAGACAAGTCAAACGTAGGAGGTTGTTCAGTACGCTTGCAGGCTCGTTTTCCCAGGAAATAAGCAGCAGTGTTTCAGCTCGGTGTTGAAGGTTTTGTTGTTCACATAAAAAGGCAACTCGTGTCGGAATCTTTGACGTTTGTGTCCTCGCCACACGAGTCGTGTCGAGCATAATAGGAATATGACTGAGGGCGGGTATCGCAGTCTTTCAATCTGAATATAAACATATAAAATAAATTGAATGAGAGACGTGAATTGGTTCCAAATAAACATTATGAGGATTTTCGCTTATAATTTTGGATTTTATCACCAGAAGGCAGAACTTTAAAGATGAACAGGGGCGGACATATCGATTTTGACTGGGAGGGTGTAGTCACGAAATGAGACCGACCCATCACTGAAATGTAAATCCAGACCGACTCTTGGTGAGTTGCAATAAAATCGGAGTTGAGTACAAAGCATGGAAATTGATGGCATATATTAGGAATTTTGCAAGAACACGTACAGTTTGCTGTGAAACGTTATATTTTTATTAAGTGTCCGCGCTTAGTAAGGTTTGACTACGGATTAGCGATTTCGTCTGAAGATCGATCGCCGTCTGTTAGATCGCGCTCACACGCAAGAGTCAAGAGTTCACCAAGGCGTTCCTGGTTCATTACTGACTGACATAACAGTTTTCACTGATTTCAGCTTTGAAAAGCTGCGCTCGGCTGATGCGGAACTGTCAGGCGCGTAACTATAGGATTTTTGATTGACCGAGACACTTCAGGGGGGGGGGGGTCTGGGGCATGCTGCCCCCAGAAAATTTTTGATTTTCTAAGGCTTAGAAAGGCTATTTCCTGCATTCTGGGAGCAGTTCAAACGAAAAATCAATTTCATATTACAGTGACACAATGACTATATAATTTTATACTGTAGTTTGCCCCCAATCCCGAGGATAAGAATTACAAATATTTTTGGTCGAACATCATTGATCAGGTGCATAATAAAAAAGCGTTTGTGCTCAATTGTTGTAATATTTGGTCGCTGGCCCGCACTTTTGTTATTGGGGTACTTGTGCACCCACACAGCCTCCCATTTCTTACGTCACTGTAGGGCAACAATAATGCTTCTTTACATGGAGAGAACTACAGTCTGTCATTGAACTTGAACTCGATTGACTCATATACCTAGTTATGGGCCTGACTGTAAGCAACAATTGGAAACATCGCTTAGTCAGTGGAAGCAATTTCTCGCTCCGTTATTTCAGATAAACCAGTGCGTCGTTCACTGATCGAATTTCTTGATTGCAGTAGGCACAAAGAACTCTTTGGTAACAAAATTCATATGCATATTGTGTTACATGTGAACATACTTCCTAATATAACTCGGCTAGAAATTCGTTTTTGCACTTTGCATCTTAAAAATATAGTTTAGGGACCGGAGAAATATTGTAACTAATGTTAGCTATTTTGGTCGAGATTCATCGCATTTTGGAGTCTGATTTTGGGGGTTTGAAATTTTCGCTAATATAGAATATCACCCGTGAATGACGTTGCAGAACCTAAATTCCAAACAAAAGTGCCAACACGTAATCGTAAAGTAGATATCTCCATGTTTGGAAAGTAAATGGAAACTTCATCCCTTTGCGCGTGTTTTGACTGATAATTCGTTCATAAACTCGCGAAATAAGTACGTAATATTTCTTCATATTATTTCTGAGCTGTTTGATCCGTGGTTTGAGCAAATTTCCAACTCAATACTCAATAGTTTGAGTCTATCTTGAGTTTCGAAAATATTTCATTTCCTTCTGCGTGTAAACAAACGCATAATTTTGAGACCGACTGCACATAGTTTGAGACCGACTGGATCATTTCTCGGGGGACCGACTGGATCATTTCTCTGGGGGGGAGGGGGGGGTGTGAACCCCCCCCCCCCCCCCCCCCCCGA
>CACRXK020004134.1:0-33011 GCA_902702795.2 Paramuricea clavata
CATTTGGTTTTTATCCTGCAAATAAAACCCTGTTGAGAACAACTTGAGAATCTCTGCTTCGACAAACCCGTACAAATCTTCGTTAGCTCTTCTCGGTTGTATGAGCTATTTCAACATATTTCATCGTAATTGTGGTTGGTGAACGAATATTTAATCACTTCTCATTGATAGTATACAGTAGTGCGACACGAGAATTGATGCATATCAAAATAGCCCTGTTTGTTTTTATTACAACCATGGTAATTCAAACTCATTTAAAGAACAATGCATATCATAAAGTAAATTTCATTGTGGGTCAATCCTTACAAATATGAACTAAGTTAGTTAGATACCTCAAACGTCGGCTCTTAGTCAGATAAATCCCTCGGGGCCTACGGCCCCTCGGGTTTGTATCTGACTAAGAGCCTCCGTTTTCGGTATCTAACTCTTACTTAGTATACATGTGATATGAGAATTGATATTAATTGATATTCGAGAGTATTCGAAGTGTAGTAAGCATTTTTTGTGGGTCTAGATAGCAGACATGGAAAATAGTGGGATCTTGGATCTTGAGGATCTTGCCTTAGCGAGGCCGGGTGCAGTTGAAGTTGTTCAACATAGATAGATAGAGAGACTTTATTAAAAGAGGGTGACACTTAATAGTACGAAGTACTAATGAACTTGTGGCCCTCATAAAATTTACAAAAAATTAGGGAGTATATCTATTGTATATTTACAACATTTATATATATATATATATCTATGATTATAAATCGATATTCAGACTTTCAAGTTTACTTAATTAAAAAGGTTATATTACATGAGGTATATATGACATTACATTTATATAAAAGAGAACATTATATAGCTATATTACAATTATATATTACTTAAATTTCAACATCAAATAAAGGTCCTCTATTTCGTGGCTTTGAAGTTTATCGGCTTCTAGCCGATCAAGTAGTGTGTATCGAATTGGATTGCAGGTTGACACTCGCCGTAATTTTGGTAATTTTTGGAAATCTAATCCGAAATTGTCTGACCAGAATCCAGTCCGATCCGAGTTTGTTAACTCGTTCCGATTCGATCCGAAAAAAACTGTACATAAATGTGAAATTTTTAATTTGTAGATTCTATAGACTGTAGTCTTTGCAGAAGCCAATTCGCAATCGGAAACAAGGTAACGTGCTCTTAATCCTGGTTTGGCCATCTTTCTCAACAGCCAATTTATAATAGTTTATACCTGTAAACCACATATAATCTCTAATCACTCCGCGTATTTTCAGTTCTAAAATGTTGTATTTCGGGTGATGAGAAAGATCGTGACTCAGTTTTATGATCGTTACGACCATATGGAAAACCAAGCCGAATGTACCATCACGGAAACGAGGCTGTATAGCGGGGGTGGTTGGCACTCTTCGTTTGGGCTCAGTCATCCAGTTAATATTGAGGTCAGGTAACTTTGACACGCCGGAAGTAATTAGCATTCGAAGGAGTTGGAAGGACTCAGTGCTTCCATTTTCAAGGAAATTTCCTTTTCTAAGGAAATTCTACTGTCGAAAAGGAAAATCTAAGGAAGAGAAAAAATCTAAGGAAATCTAAGGATTTTTTCCGAAAAACTTAAATATTCACCCAAGCGCATTAGTGCAGAAGAAGGTTTCCATTTTTTTTAAAATTTTTGAGTGAATTATCAATTATCTTTAATTAAAAATCTGTTTTTAACTTTTTCCTCGTGTTTCCGGTCGGAAATTCCGAAAATTTCCAAAAGTTTTTAAGCGATAGGATTTAGTAACTTTTGGCGGCAAACGTTGTGAATAGTTAATTAATCATATCAATGTAAAGGTATCTCTTGTAAATTCATAACAAATATTTAATTTTAAACAGTATAATAGCCTGTGGTTCTTAGCTAGCCCATATCTTTGTTAATTGTGTTATTTTATGCCTTGAAAATTAATTAAATCCTTTGTATTGCTGCAAAATCACTGCAAAATCACTGCAAACTGCTTCATGAAATTTCAAGGAATTTTCAAGGAAATAACATATACAATCTAAGGAATTTAGAGAAATTTTGATGACAAAAATGAGAAGTTTTGATTTTAAAAATGGAAGCACTGGAAGGACTCGACTATAAAATTTTAAAATGTTTCCAGGTTGATTTTTTGTATGGCAAGAAACGATCATTCAGGCTATCCATTGAAGTGGTTTAAGGATCAAAATGCAACAAGAAATGCTTATGAATGTGCCATATGTTTGGAAGTTTTGAAAGATCCCGTCCAAGTCCGTGATTGTGGACATCAATTTTGTGCTCTCTGTATTGATGATATTCTCAAGTTAGTTTCACTTTCAATATTTTTCTTTGACATTTACACAGCATGACTGCATAAGCAAAGTACATTTAAAACTTCAAGAAATATATAAACATAAACTGCTGTTCATATTTTACCGTATAACAAAATATATAACTTGTTTTATAATTAATAATTAATAACTTCAGAAGTGCAACAACTATAATAGTTAGCAATTTCAAATTCAGCAGCATATATTTCTTTTTCAGGACAGATCCTCGTTGTCCAACATGTAGAATTGAAATATCAGATGTGATGGTATGCTACCTGGAAAGTTAATAATACCTATATATAATTTATTCCTGTGGATATTCATTAGGCAGTGCCAGCTAATGGACAACTCGAAAGCATTCTGTAATACATTGGGATTCTGTGTTGTATCACACCAACAACAATTTATTGAAGTTGCACATGTCATATAGGTTATTTACAAAAGTGAAGAGTATAATAAGGTTATAGTGAGTAGTATATAGATATAAATTAGATGCCCAAGTCGCTTGCTAGGGACCGCGCGTAGCAAGAAGGGAGCGCGCGTAGCAAGAAGGGAGCGCTTGAGAAAGATGGAAGCGAGCGACTTGTGTCACTTGCCTGATTTTGAATCTTACTGAACAATTTTGCGCGAAAATCAATTATGACATAGTGGGCGTTCACTATGTCGATTTCACTAGTTCATTATTGTTTTGGCGTCGTTAGTACAGAATAATAATGAGCATTCACTGACGTCACCGGAGCAAAAATGCACTGGTGACAAAAGTCCGTCGCTTCCAGGAACCACGAACCATGGACTTTGGAAAGTCTAGATATAAATTGGAGTTAAAAATTCATTATGTTGTGCGCAGTGGACAAAGTAACTTAATGGCTTAATAACCAACTGGAGTTCTGCACCGGTCAACTGGGGTTCACAGTTCAAATCATGGGAAAGGTCTATTTCAAGCCATGAGTTTTTAACCCAATTTGAGCACCTGAGCACTAGCTCCCCCAGCTTGATGATAAAATTGTCTGGCCAGCATTAGACAGAGTAAACTAATAATAAAAGTAGGGTGCATAAATTTGGGGCACAAATTAGTGGCTTTAAACTAAGACACATATGGGCAATCATAGTCTGATTAACCCATTGAGTGCCTCAGCACTCTCAGTCTAGTAGAATTAATTGTCTGGTGTTAGACAGAGTATAAAATTATGCCTAGCTTGCATTGTACCGTAATTTATTCAGTATATAAGGCAATTTTTAAACCAAAATTATATCTGTTTATTAATAAAAGTAACACCTACCCAACAGTTTCTCTATGATGTGTGTTATAATTTATATTATAATATATAGCATTTGTAAATTCTGAACACTGATTGGCTAAGAGCCGTGTTGATATAACTCAATGTCAACACGGAAATTTCTTTCTTTATATTAAACTTTGTGCTATATTATAAAACAAATATAAAACATTTTTTCCGTATTGATATATAGTTATATTAACACTCATGGAAATTAGGAAAACTCGAAATTGTGCGAAAACACTCCGCCCTTCGGGCGTTGTGTTTCCACACAATTTCTTGTTTTCCCAATTTCCATGCACTTGTGTTGATATAACTATATAATTTATCAACACGGAAAATGTTTTATATTTGTTAAATGTCACCCTTAAATTCTGTTTCCCTGGCCCAGGCATGCTGCTAAATGCAACCATGGTAATTATTTCTTCTAATTATTAGATTTTTGAGGACCATGCTGCAAGGAGATTGATTAAACAACTTGTTGTCAATTGCTGTAATGCAGGATGTAGCTGGCAGGGATGTCTCGGTTCTCTACTGCAGGTACGGCGTTTGTTGTTAAATTGCCTTTTAATTAATCATTAGTCAAAACCATATATGCAGGCTTTTATATCAGGTAGGGGTGCACCGGAACTCAAACTCGGTTCCGGCCGGAACCCCGATTTTTCAGAGTTCCGGTTCTGGCCGGAACTAATAAAAAAAGCATGACCGGAACAACCGGAACTCTGTCGTTTTTGGGGAGATAGAATATCAAACGTTTTTGTGTCTAACAAAAGTTCAGAGTAGGAAGAAATTTTGCAGGAACTTTTTTCCAGTTTCGGTCGGATCCGGTTCCGGCTGGAACTTAAAAGAATTGGTTCTAGTGCACCCCTAATATCAGGCATTATATATACTTCAAATGTAGAGTCATCAGAATAATTGCAACTTTTCAATCCACCGTGGCAATAATGTTGATGAAAAAGTGGAAAAATTGGAACAAACACTTGAAACCCTCATGATGAAAATTTCAACTTTGGAAAAGAAGGTGATCATTTATTATTAATTTATATTTTTTAGTCACATGAGTCGATAGTGACTTTATATTTTACATTTGTTTCATTTCTATAGTAATTTAAATATGTTGTATGATTGTTTAATTATTTTATATATAGTATGAAGAAGATAGTAAAGAACTTAAATTGAAGGTAATTATTTATAATTGCCAAAATATGGCACAATATGGTGCATAAAGAATTAGCATGGGGGCAATTTACTCCCCAGAAAAATAAGAAAATTTTGGTCTCTGAGTCACTCCTCCCCCTGCCTGCCAGTAGCTGAAACAGCATTTCCAGGATTGTGGGACTCAACTTAATTGGAGAAAACATATTATTTCTTAACTTAAATATACATTATACTACTGTATATTTAAAAATAGAAAATTTTGTATGCACTACATAAGTTCTAATTCTGTCATTCTTACATGACTATATGTTTAGTTCTGATTGCACAGTAATGTGAATGTGTTTAGCGAACCGAGTTTCTCGCAAAGCCGTCTTACAACACTTTTTACTTGACAATCAATATTATATCTATAACAATTAAACCATTTGTTCATTGAGTGAAAATTTCAACTTTGGAAAAGATCAAGGTGCATGCAGATCATTTATGATTTGTATTTTTAGTGACTTTATAATTTACATTTGTTTCATTTCTAGTAATTTTTATGATTGTTTAATTAATTAATTCATTTATATAGTACGAACAAGATAGTAAAGAACTTAAATTGAAGGTATTACTTATAATTGCCAGTGAAAATATATGGCACAATATGATGAATAAAGATTAGCATGCATGGGAGCAATTAGTATACTCCACAGAAAAAATTGAAATTTTGGTCTCAGTAGCTGAAACAGCATAATCCAGGATTGTGGGAATCAACTTGGAGAAAACTTAAGTGTAAAGGTCTGTAAATAAATCACCTTTGAACAGTGTATATTGATTTCAGAATGCTTGACAATTTTTCAGTGGGAGACAATTTACTGTATAATTGTCTCATGCAGTTAGAGCATATGTTGTATTAATTAGAACAAAGTTCAGTAGGTTAGTAAGATTCTGTCAGTTAAAGATTCTTTGTGTGTAAGATATGCAACACTGTCTGCTGACCTGACGTGAAGTGTGGAAAAAGTAGGAGAGCATGCGAGTACTGCTCGCAGGAAATGTTAAACAGCTGCAGGAAATTCATTTGAATGAAGATTTGCTTTTGAAAATTTGAAGGAAACCTTAACACCCAATTGTCCCACTATTAGGAGCAACAACATATGGTTGACAGACAATTTATTTCTTGAATTTAAAACCACGGTCAGCTAGAACACTATATATTTATGCACATGCAGATTTAGCACCAAAATACTCCAGGTTGTGCTCCCTAGGAAGAAAATATTTCTTTTTTCCTGCTCTGCTAATCTAACAATTTTCCACTCAGGGCCCCAATTGTTTATCTGCAGATTTGAACAAATTTTAAACCACATACACTCTGAAAAGCATTAGAGGTGGCAACTACCCCCCTGCCCCCCCCATTTTACCATTGCTCCTGTCTTTTATTGAAGACATATAAATACTACTTAGATACATGCAAATGGTGTAATTTAAAATTTGTAAGTTTTGCATTATTAGAGTTGCATTCCTTCATATAGTATGTAATGCTGTGCTGTACATACACTGTACACGCGTAAAAACGCTGAGCCTGTTGTTTGACAGGATTGAACAATTATTGTTTTGCTGCCCACATTGTTTACACTTATCAACGCGATATTAAACAATATTGCTGAGCCTGAATAGGGTGTGACAATATTGTTCAATGTTGTTGATATAACTGTGAACAATGTGGGCAGCAAAACATTGTTCAATCCTGTTTTCATCAACTATTGCAACAACCTGATCATTTTTAGCCATGTAAATGACAATTTGTCATATTACGTACTTTATATAATTTTACATTGATTTTATTTCTAGTAATTTATATATTTATTAATTACTAGCATGAACAAGATATCAAAGAAGTTAAATTGAAGGTAATTGCCATGCAGATGATACAACATGCGCATGATATACTCCCTGTGAGTTAGTCAATCTGATCATGTTTAATTTGTTAAAGACATATATAGACAAAGTACATGCAATGGGTTGATATATTTGTTTAAGTGTTGCACCAGTGCATTGGAGTGCAATTATGCATAAAAATAATGTGTTTTTTGTAGGGTGACAATTTGTCACCATAAAAGAATTTTCTTCTCCATAATTTAACATATTACTCATTAGTCACAAACTGGTATGCATATATATATATACCCAGGTGTCCCCCAAAAAACTATACACTGGTTGATTTCCTCTAACGTAAAAACTATAAACGATATATTGCACTGAAATAACTTTCATTGTATTCAGAAGGGCCATGCAACTTTACTTTTGAAGAAAAAACCCCATTTAATTGTCTGTGCAATATTGACGATTAAGATACAGGCAGGGTCTTAGCTAGGATTTTAGATCTTGGGCGTGTTTCTGATGACCAGGGTCTGCACATGTCAATTACCTTGAATAGCCAAATCACGGTTCTAGTTATGCTCGCCAACAACAATGTATGTGGTTGTTCTGTGCTTTGCAACCAAATACAAGGCGAGCATATACTCATATTGCGCACTGACATTAGAATATTAAGTTATTTCAGCAACTCTTGGGGGTATTTAAAACCATTTTAACACCATACAGTTCCCATTATCCATCAAAACAGTAAAACATCACGGATCACTTCTGCCAATTTCAACAACAATTAACAGTAGATTTTACAAACTTTCTTACGACGTAAATATAAAGAAATGCTGTCTGTTGTAAGTAGCACCACCTTATTTTAGAACCTACACGGCCTTATATAAATAATGAAGCCGTGTTCATTTTATCTAGCCGTGTTCTTCCACTTTTGGCCGCGATAACACGGCCAACACGGCCCTCTAGCTAAGACCGTGGATACAGGTGTTGGACGTTGCATGGCGTTTTAGAAATTATATAGCGAAAAAACGTCAAAATTCAGCTTATCAAATTAACTAATTGTCACTTTACATCAAAGCTTTTTAACCTCAGTGATTTTAACTTTAAGTTCAGATTATTCCCTAGCATATTTACTCGTTCGGTTAAATAAAGTAATAATTTACGTTAAAACAAACTTTAATTGAAAACGTGTATTTGATGTCCCTTGGGGTGCGTGTAATATACCTTTTATAGTTTTTACGTTACAGCTAGGTATTTTTTAATTGATACTGGAGATTTCTCGTATCAGGCATTCCTATTTTTTCTCACTGATAATTGAAGGCTATATGTTTTATGACCACATTTGGTGCACGCGATAATGTTTAGTGAAACCACTTTATAATGTGCGCGTTTTCTTGTCTATTTCTACAGCTTGAGCAAAGTGAAAATCGTTGGCAGCTACTAGAGGAGAAACAAAGAGAATTGTGTGAGAAAGAAAAAAAGACTGCTGTATGTTATTTCAATTTTTTAATATTATTTTCTGTTTATGAACAGGACTTGCGAAAAGAAAGATTTTTCTGATGTTATTATTGTTATGTATAGCCTAACGTCATCCTCATTCAGAGCTATTATGCAGCTCAGCTAGGTACTATAATGGGACTGCATTCAGAAATGAATTTTTGAATTTTCTTTTGTTTTCGACCTGTTTACTATGACGAAAAATATGTAGTTGATTTCAGGTTTTGTTAATTAATGTGCTATGTTTATAACAAGACAATGTATATATATAGGAAACTTAAGCTTTAGACTTTATATATGCTTTATACAGGGTGTATCAAAATAAACGCAATTCATGTTTTGTGCTTAATAACTTTCGAAATACTATTTCTAGTTAAACGCTTTTAGGCTTACTTCAAAGCCTGTTCTTTTCTCTTTCAAACAAACTATTATCATTGTCTCCAATGCTAGTAATAATTGCACAGGAAAAGATTTAGTAAAACCTATCATTTTTAGTTGCTGTTTAATTATGCAAGTTTACTATGTTAATGTTTAGTTGGTTTAAATGTTAGAATTTTCTTCTTTAAACTTTAATGTTGTCGTCACTACATCTGGAAAACCACGTAAGAACAAATTAAAAGTATTTTAAAAGAGACCAGGTTGTTTGAAAATCCTAAACGAATGCTAAAAATCGTCAAAACATTCTGGTGTCTGAGCCAAAGTGTCATCGAATTGCGATGTAATGTAAACAGAAATTATAGCAAGTTGATGTCAGTCAGTTTAGATGGTCCAAGCCAAAATTATATCGCATTTGAAATTTCAAACTGAGTTAAAAATAGTGGAAGAAAAGTCGTAATTATACTTATTGTTACAATCCATTTAATAAAATGCAACATTTTTTTGTTTTAATGAAAAAATCAGTTATTTTCATGAGAACGATTTGTTATTCCATCTCACTTTTTTTAATCTCCAATCGCAATAACGTAAAGTATTATTACCCGCGAACCAATGAGTCAAATTTAAGAAACAACCCACTGTTAGAAAGCTGAATGGCTACGCTTTAAAATGAATGTAAACTTTAACGTTTTCGTCTATTATTTGTTTAGCAATTTACATTTCAGTCGAGGATTGCGCTTTTTTTGATACACCCTGTATATACACTGTAAATCTGGGAGTGTTACCACAACACCGAAATCGGTGTAAATTCTTGCAGCTGTGTGGACACCGATTTAGTGTTTACTTACACTCATTTTGGTGTTAAAATACACCTTTTCAGTGTTAAATAGATGCAGCTGTGTGAACACCGAATTGGTGTAAATCTACACTACGAGTGTAAAATAACACTTCCGAAGATCTTTTCACACTCTTTTGGTGTAAATAGCTTCCAGCTGTGTGAACACCGATTTGGTGTAAATCTACACTACGAGCGCAAAATAACACCTCCGAAAGTATTTTTACACTGTTTTGGTGTAAATAGCTTGCAGCTGTGTGGACACCGATTTGGTGTAAATCTACACTACGAGCGTAAAATAACACCTCCGAAGATATTTTTACACTGTTTTGGAGTAAATAGCTTGCAGCTGTGTGGACACCGATTTCGTGTAAATCTACACTACGAACGTAAAATAACACCTCCGAAGATATTTTTACACTGTTTTGGTGTAAATAGCTTGCAGCTGTGTGGAAACCGATTTCGTGTAAATCTACACTACGAACGTAAAATAACACCTCCGAAGATATTTTTACACTGTTTTGGTGTAAATAGCTTGCAGCTGTGTGGACACCGATTTCGTGTAAATCTACACTACGAGCGTAAAATAACATTTCCGAAGATATTTTTACACTGTTTTGGTGCAAATAGCTTGCAGCTGTGTGGACACCGATTTCGTGTAAATCTACACTACGAGCGTAAAATAACATCTCCGAAGATACTGTTTTGGTGTAAAGCACCTTGCACATTACTGGTGTTAATCTACACTACGAGCGTAAACTAACACCTCCAAAGGTCTTTTTACACTGCATTACGTACTTACTGAATACAGCTGTACTGATATGGTTTGTGATGTAAATGTACATCCAATTGATGTCTAAAGTAGCTATATTCAATATAAACTTAATGTAATGTAAAAATACCTTTTTGTATAAATGCTGCTTAAGATTGTATGTTATTAACTCAATTTAACTGAATTACTAAATTAAAACAATGAAGAGAATAGAAAGTACAAATGTAAATTATATATTTTTAGAGTTTAAAACTATAGTCTATGTTACATATTTCGATTCAGTTGAATCATTTCAACATTAGTTTATATCAGTCACAATCCAAATTAAAGTTCATATTACCAGTACAGGCGATTTGAAACCAATAGAATCTTTGCTGAATGGCACTTTGACACAGTCGAAGAAGAACACATCACTATATTGTAGCGCACAAAATCTAAAAGGTTTTGGTGTGCAACTGTCCTTCGTTAAACATTAAGTGGCCAGCAGGTTCCCTTGAAAGATAATTACTTTGCATTAGAGATTATTATAAAGAGTGCACTGTACCTTTTGTGGGTTTATGAGAAAGTATCAAACAACTTATAGAACAAACCCAATCTAATTTTTTGTTGCTGACATGTCAGAGTAAATATTTGAGATTTGGGTGGAAAGTCTGGCTAAACTATCAACAAGTACCACTTTTTAGGGCAAGTCGAGTGGTTTAGGGCATAGTATGATTTAAACAAGGCACATTGGCAGAGAGACCGTTTAAAACCAATTAACCAGAGGAGTAAACTTTTCTGGGATTAACATTTTTAGTCACAGTAAATAATAAACATAGTACATGTATATGCACTTTAAGTTTAATTCACTGTGAAGTTCTTTTGTATCATTTCAAATCAATATATTATAAAAAGCATCACTTTATACACAGTTTATATCTTAATTGTGTAAACGTTCTCTGGTTAAAAGATTTATTTATTACAAGCTTTCGACTGCCAGTCTGCAGTCTTTGACGGGTCTCCGTCTGCAGACTGGCAGTTGAACGCTTGTAATAAATAAATCTTTTTAACCAGAGAATCCTGGTTTCGCTTCCAACATTTTTAAAATTTATATCTTATTTTATATATCCTACATATATTTTATAATCACTCTATATCCAGTATTTGGCCGGATAATCTGGTAGGATATTTTCCATCCGTTCGGCATATATGGTATTCGGCTGGATAGTAAAATGTTCTATCAGGTGCATCCCTAATGCATAATAATTTCATTCTCATGGTAGCGGCAGGGAAATAATTAACACACAACTCTAAAGTTGCAATGACATACAATATGAAGTAACTGAAGCACATTTAAATTCAACCAGTTCTAGCTTGCTGCACATGTGTCTCAGGGTCTGTTATACAATACCAGCTTTTCCCTTTCAGAACATGCCCTCCTGTGCCAATTTGTCTACAGTCCAAGTAAAATTTGTAGATAATCCTAACTAATTACCCCAAAACCTCATTAGCCTAAGTCAATATTTTTATTAAAGTTATACACCTGTCTTTTTTAAACTTTTTTCTCCGTCACATTGAGGGCTACCTTTAGGAAATACCTGGTTGCCAGATAAAACAATTGGTCACAATTGACGTTCACCTGGCATTTGGTCATTTCTAGGGCTGCACCAGATAGACATTTTTGACATCCAGCCAGATTTCAGCTATGTCGGATAGTTGAAAGAAAGATATCCGCATTATCCAGCTGAATACTGGATACTGTTGATATAAAGGTTTAGACTTTCATTTAAGATAAATAATTAGTTTAATTGATTATAAAATGAGGGTGTTTATTATACTTTGACTTGAAAAGATACTTGAATTATAGGAAATAACTTCATTCTAAACATGGGTATTGCCAAAGCCTTGTCCACAAAGTTCAAAGGTCAAATCCAGTATCTGCCAATATACTGGATAGTAAGATTATCTCACTATCTGCCGATAGAGGGAGAGGGAAATTGCCCTGGGCCCCAACCTTAATAGGGCCCCAACTTGAGAGCCTAAAATTGAGTAGGTCCTTTAAATTGATGAGAGCATTTTTGAAATTGAGGGCCGCTTACAGTAGCTCAACATGCAGTCTAGCTAAGGTCTAGTCATGGGGCCCCCAGAGAAGATTTGCCCAGGGCCCTGCAAATTCTCTCGGCAGCCCTGAGCCTGGATATGATATCCGGTATATAGTCATTTCAAACCTTTGTCCAAGCACAGGTAAATTCACTCAGTAAGAATGTCATTTTATCTGTTCCGTACGGTGGTACATTTTCAGAGGGCAATGTAAACAGCTCTTATATAGCAATAAAGACAGGTGCTTTGAGCTGACCTGCCTGAAAAGTCTCAAGTAAACATGGATGAAATTCTACTTGGTTGTTGGTACAACACTATGTACAATGAACTCTGGTATCTGGGCTACCTCGGTTCCATATAAACACACAACTTGACCAGGGCCGTAGCTAGACCGATAATTTGGGGGAGGGGGGGGGGTATATTCATATATTCGTGCTCTGCCCAGATGGATTTCTTTTGAAAGCGATTGTTTTTACGGTATGTGAACATGAATTTATTTATATGAATATACACCACCCAAATTATCGCGTCTAGCTACGGCCCTGAACTTGATTCATAAGTCATAAACATTTACTAATTATGGCATTATGCCATATTAGTGTCTGCATAGTACTTCTTCAGGGCAATCAGGGGATCATATATAATTTTTGAGCTTGGAATTCCTCAGAGGTATAACTATGAGAAACATGATGTTTGTGATGTTACTCTGAGTGTATATCCACACCGAGCAAGCTTGAAAAATTTATATGCCTGGCCACGGTGGGAATCGAACCTACAACCTTTGGAATACTAGCCCAATGTAGGTACCAACACAGAAAAAATTATGAAAAACATATATCCTGGATGACTTTTTCTGTGTTGGTGTAATGTACTCAGGTGAATATGATGCTTGTGATGTTGCTCTGAGTGTATATCCACACCGGACAAGCTTGAAAAATATGCCTGGCCATGGTGGAAAGCGAACCTACGATCTTAATTGGAATATTAGCCCAATGCTCTGCCAACTGAGCTATGCGGTCAGGATATACACTCAGAGAAACATCACAAGCACCATATTTACCTGAGTACATTACACCAACACATAAAAAGTCATGATCACTAGATTACATTGATATTGAAGGAACTAGATTCCGTTCCGAAATATCACATACTGGTACTCGAACCAACCTGACCGCGTAGCTCAGTTGGCAGATGATTGGGCTAGTATTCCAAAGGTCGTAGGTTTGATTCCCACCGTGGCCAGGCATATTTTTCAAGCTTGCCCGGTGTGGATATACACTCAGAGTATTACATCACAAGCATCATATATCCTGAATGTATTCAGGGAATGCAGCAAATGTATATTTAGGGTTGTCTGGAATCTATTGATAGGCACAATATAAATATTAAACACAGAGGAGGAATTATTCTCCTCTCATACAAAGCCATAGAACTTGCTTTGGCGACTATATCAATATTAGCTAAATGAATCAATATTGATATCGTCTCAATACATTAAACTATATTCATACCTTCTTGTAGCCTGTAGTATTCTAGTTTGTTGTCGTTTTAATACATTTACAGGTATCATGATTTCGACAGTTCGACTTGCTTTGGAGCACATATTATGACAATATTTATTGCTTGGAATTATAATCTGTAAATACAAAGCAATATCACTAAGTTTTAAAGTATTTTCGTAACAATATATTGTTGAACCCAATACAAAATACAAATGCGACCAACGTACGGCACGGCGGTTAAAAATATACATGAATACAACTATTTATGGCACATATTTACACACGAAACTTCAAAATATTGACATAGTTTAACACTTACATTTAAGATTATTGTGTGGACCTTCAAAAATTGGAGTATTTCTTCATATTTTCGTAAATATTTTAAGAAAACTGGCCATATAATATTTATCAACCAGCGTTATAAAATTTCCAAAGGACGCGCTCGAAATGTGTCCCGCTAAGCCTTCTGGGAGCCCATATATGAAGGCACTGATCTCAATCATGTGAACAATCCAGTGCAAATTAAACTGTATCAGGCGGTTTTTTTACAGAAACTTATAATTCTAATTTCTATCTTCAAAATTCTAACTGTCTTATTATATCTTGCTTAAACGACAATAATCAAAGCATTTACGACGCAATATAAGCTCCACACCTAATTTTACGAATTTTAGTTATCACGGCTGTCTGACTGTACGTAGGAAATCTACCACGCTGGAGACTATTACGTATCCGCCCCCGTAGAAATTTTTGCTAGATTGGATATAAATAATTATGAAATAAACCAAGACGAATTCCACGTAAACTCCTAGGAGTACTATAAACTCAGTTTCAGGCCAATTAAATTCGATAAAATGACTCAGGGCCTCTTTTAACATATAGACTGCGGGGACATGTCCCCCCCCCAGCCCTCCTAGTGGCCCCTCCAGTCAGCAATTTTGTCCAACCCCCCAGTGCAAGGTCCCTGAGAACTATCTGCAGTAGGTGGTCAACCAGCAATTGTATATCAAAGTGAGAAAATTAAATGATGTTATAAGCTGTTAACATTTCTGAATTTGACCATCATCTGCAGGTCCGTAATTAGCTATGAGTCAACCGAGTCAGTTGCATGCTTCGGTAGGAATTTTGGGGACTGAAATTTAAACATCGCCAGAAACCTAAACCATGGCTGAAATAATTTGCTCGTGGAAAAAGGCAGTGAAATGGCATTTTAGGTTCTAGTTTAGTTTTTCCAAGCAAAGATACTCCAAAGAGACCACCCTATCGTGCTCTTCAGTGACACTGAGAAGCGAATGCATCGATATGAAGTACCCCAATACATGTAATACAGTACTGTAAAATTTGAAGTGTGGTGAATGATAATACTATACCACGCACATTTTCATTACCGCCATCATCACATCATGTTGCCTTATTGGGACTGGATTACATTTGGGAGATTGTAAAATTGCAGTAATTATGCCACTGTATATATAAAGTTAATTTCTTGTTGGAACACTCCTCAAAATGCTGGAAATAGCCTATCTGAGCTTCAAATTGTGGTGCATGTTTACACTTTACACTATCATGGTGTTATCACATACACCAGAATTAGCTAGGTACATTTACACCGTTTCAGGGTATGTTTACAGCATAATAGGTGTTAATACTTCGTTTCATTTTCTACTTTACACCAGATCAGTGTATCTTAAAATCGTCTAGTGTAATTATACACCAGGTTCAGTGTAGATTTGCATGACGTAAGCATTCATGTTTTTTACATCATATCGGTGTATATTTACACAATCATGGTGTTATCTCATACACAAGAATAGGCTAAATTTACGCCGTTTGAGAGTAAATTTACACCAAAAAGGTGTTAATACTTCGGTTTCTACTTTACACCAGATCAGTGTATCTTAATATAGTCTTAGCTAGTGTAATTATACACCAGGTTCAGTGTAGATTTACACTAAGTAAGCATTCATAATTTTTACGCCACTCCGGTGTATATTTACACTATCATGGTGTTATCCCATACACAAGAATTGGGTAAATTTACACTTGTTAAGGGTAAATTTACACTGCAATAATAGAGAATACAGTAGTTTCTACTTCACCTCAGCTCCGTGTAATTTAACGCGTTCTAGGTGTAATGATACACCAGGAAAAGTGTAAATTTACACTTCGCAAGTGTTGGTATACTTTACACCGAATAAGTGTATATTTACACTATCGCAATGTGTAAATTAACAGGGAAAGAGGTAATGTTACACCGTTCTAATGTAAATCTACACCTAATTAGGTGTAAATAGAATATTTTCTACTTTACACCTAGTGAGTGTTACCGAGACACTAAAATAGTGTAAAGTTACACTGTGGAAGTGTAATGTTACACTCGAACGGTGTTTAATTCCGCGTTACACCTAATTAGTGTAATGTTACACCTTTTTGGTGTTGCCGCAACACCGCGAGATTTACAGTGTATCTCCCCCTTCTGGGGTCCCTAACTGCTGTTTTGCATAGGTAGGATCACCGTCTTGAGACTGTGTCGTCTCTAATTCACGCTCATTCGAGTGCCATTTGTGAAGCTTAAACCCCGCATCCTCGAAAATAGTTGTTGCTTTCTCTTTAACTTCTTCCGTTTCCGATACTGATGTTCACCCCGTTATCAAATCGTCCACGTACAACTCTTCACGCAGTTTTGCTACTACTTCCGGTTCTCTTTCTTCCCAGTTACTCAGGTGTGCATCAATGACTCCCCCCAACAAGAAGGGAGATGATACAAGCCCGAAAAGTGCCCTCGTAAATCTCAAGGTCTCTAGTTCTGATTGCTGATCTTTCTGCCAGTGAAATCGAAGCGCGTCTCGGTCGTTTTCGCGAATACGTACTTGCAAAAAGGCCTTTTGCAAGTCACCCGTCAGAGCTATTGGATGAAACCGTCCTCTAACTAACACATCCCACATTCTATTTTGCAATGGAGGTCCCGGATGTCGACACTCATTCAGCGATGGAACACCGTCATGTGCTTTTGCAGAAGCGTCATAGACAACTCGGATTTTTGTGGATTCTGCATTAGGTCGAATTTATTATTATTATTATTATTAAAAATTTTATTTTACAACGCTTATCCTTCAACACGCCTAGGTTATTGATTTCCAAGGAGCCGTTCACACTATATGAATCTATATTTACAAATGGAAGCAATACATAATAATTACATAATGTCAAAATTATAAAGATGTTACACATTAATTAAACACCTATTACTAGTTATAAAAGATATAAAACCATGCAAAACTGACTGGCCTTAGTTACATTTACATTTAATGTTTAATACGATCAAGCGCAGCCTTAAATTGCCTAATTGTGGCATCACTTGTTTTTACACATCTCGGTAAATTATTCCATGTTTTAGCACCATTATAGCTAATGCTTTTTTTCATAAAATTTGTTTTAGGCTTTTGTAGAGTAAACTCATTTCCGTTGCTACGTAAATTATAATTAATGTTATTTTTAATTTCAAACAGGTTCATCAAATTCTCTGGTAATTCATTTCTCTTCGCTTTGTACATGAATACTAAACTATTTTTTTCCCAATGATCAATTAGGGGTTTCCAATCCAGTTCCCTCAAAACTTCATTTGAAGGTGTCTCGTATGATCTGCCAGTTATGACCCTTGCTGCCCTGTTTTGCATTTTCTGCAACTTACTGATCAGCTGATCACTACAGTTGCTCCATACAAGGCTGCAATAGTCAAAATATGGTAATACTAACGCATTGTACACCTTAATCAAAGTTGTTTTGGGGACACAGTTCTTTATTCGTCGTAGCATACCTATACCTTTTGATACTTTGCCTGAAATAGCTTCAATTTGATTATTCCAAAGTAGTTGCTCATCAATAATTATGCCCAATGATTTTGCGTGATTAACCCTCTTAATTTTTGTATCCCCAAATTCTAAGATCGGGTCAGTTTCAACAGTCGATAATCTCTGGTGTGAACCAATTAGCATATATTCTGTTTTATCTTTATTTAATGTCAATTTATTGGCCAACAACCAGTTGTGCATAAGCTCTAGGTCGAAATTTAATCGCCGTTGTAGTTCTTCTTTATTTAAGCTTGCAGTGGTTAGATTTGTGTCGTCGGCAAACATATTCGCTTTAGTATATTTTAAACAATTTGGCAAGTCGTTAATATAAAGAAGGAATAGCAGAGGACCCAAGTTAGATCCCTGGGGTACTCCACTACGAATTTTTTGCGGCTCTGAAATAGTTTGTCCAATCTTACACCTTTGGATTCTATTTGACAAGTATGATTTAAACCAATTTAGTTCAACCCCTTTTATGCCATAAAGTTCTAATTTTCTGAGTAGGATACTGTGGTCTACGCAATCAAATGCTTTCTTTAGGTCAAGAAAAACCACTCCATTTAGGTACCCTTTGTTCATATTTAAATACCATTCATTCGTAACAGATAGTAATGAAGTTTCTGTTGAATGCTTCTTTCTGAAACCTGATTGTTGGTTTACTAATATTTTATTACTTTCCAAATAGTTTGAAAGCTGATGAGATATAAGTTTTTCAAAAATCTTAGCAACCGCAGACAATACAGACACAGGTCTATAATTTGTGGGTTTACTTTTGCAATCCGATTTATAAATAGGGGAAACAATTGCTATTTTCATATCATCTGGAAAACTACCCGATAATATTGACTTATTGAATATTGTTGATAACGATTTAGCAATTACGTCAGCACAATCTTTCAATAGTTTAGCCGAGATTCTGTCATGTCCTGTAGCTTTATTTGTTTTAATAGTATATAACAGTTTAGAAACATCTGTTTCAGTTACTAACTGAAAACGGAAAATGGTGTTTAAGGGTTTTACATACGATTCTGGTATCTGGTTATGTTCCGGAAGATCTTTTGCTAATTTGGGTCCTATGTCTGTAAAAAAATTATTGAAAATATTTGCAATTTCTCCTGGTTCAGTTACTATATTCCCGTCATCTGAAATTTCATTTATATTGGTGGATTTTACATTCCTATTTGTTAATTCATTAACTTTTTTCCACATTTTCTTTGGATTTGCCTCGCAATTACTAAATGCCTGCATGTAATAATTTGCTTTCGCATTTTTAACTATTTTAACCACTTCATTTCTAGCTTTTTTGTAGGCTTCATGCGCACACTTAGACCCAGATTTTACCGCCTGTTTTTTTAGAAAATCTCTATTATGTATTCTGTCTTTTATTCTAGGCGTAATCCAGGGTATATGTTCATTTTTGACTTTACGGGTAATCTGGGGTGCGTGCATGTCTGCAACCGCTAAGAACCTTTCCTTCCAATCATTCCAAACAACATTTGGATCTTCACTATTTGATAGCGTTTCTAGTACCCTACTTAAATCATATTTAAATGCATCCACTTTATAATTCTTATATTTCCTTGTATTTATTATTTTTGGTTGTTTACGGGAAATAGATATTTTTCTTTGTATATAAATAAGACTATGGTCGCTGATTCCTACATGTTCTATTTCTGCTCCAACAATATTTTCAGGTTTATTAGTGAAGGCTAAATCAAGCAAAGTAGCGGTATTATCTGTAATTCTAGTGTGTCCTTTTATTAATTGCTCAAATTGGTATCTGGTCGCAAGATCCTTTAGTTTACCGGTTTGCGCACTTCTGTTACTGTGGTTTGGGTCCCAATTACAGTTGTAATCTCCAATAAGGATGATTTCTTTATTTTCCGCGTCCATTTTCTTTAAACAATCTTCAAAATTTTCAAATTTTTCAGATCTGGTATCTGGTGGTCTATACCAGGCATTGATTAAGAATGGTTTAGATTTTGGCTTAGAGATTTCAACTGTGATTGCCTCCAGATGTTCGTCCTCTAGGTCATGCCTTTCCTGATAATTTATTACACTTCTTATATAGATAGCTACCCCACCACCATTTCTGTTTCTATCATTTCTGACTATATCGTAACCTCTTATATTCACATCCTGATTTGCTACAGTACTGTCTAACCTAGTTTCGTTTATACAAATTATATCATATTGTTGTTTTTCTAGGTATATTCTTAATTGATCTATATTCTTAATTAAGCTTCTAATATTTAAATGCGCGATTTTAGAACCTCTTGTAGCAACTTTTCCTTTAGTAATACTTTTTGTATTATAATTTGATTTTTCATCATGCTTTTCTACTTCGTTATTGACATTTTTATCAACATTAAAACTACGCTCGATCGCAATGGAATGTCAGTTGTTTTCAACATTGTTTATGTAAGATAAAAAGTTTCTGGCCATTATCGACGTGCCTAATCTACTTAAATGAACCCCATAGGGATTCAAATGTTTAGTTTCAATGTTAGCATGATCGATTACTTGGATATTTTTACTCTCACAGTAATCTATTAATGCCATGTTTACCTTTTCTATCTTTGTCTTGTATTCTGGTCTATCCGCTCTTGTAACCAGCAGTGACACAGCTACTTCAGAGGTCGGACTATCTTTCTGAATTATTTCGCATATGTCATTAATTCCTTTGACTAATTCTTTTGCTCCTTTGCTACCGATATCGTTTGTTCCCACATGTAATATTATTTTTTCCGGCTTTCTTTGCAAGCACGGTTTAATATGGTGCTTCATATCGTCAACGCCAGCTCCCCGATAAGTTTCTGCCCTTATTGCGGTTCTTCTAGAGATCTGACCATTTTTCTTAATTCCCCGAAGCAATCGTTTACTATCTATATATTTTATCATTGAATCTCCGATTATAACTGTGCTTGCTTGGGTATTGCTCTTAAATTTTCTTGTAGGAGCTGTTTCTCTTGTAATTTCGACTTCGTCACCCTCACTTTCTTCGATAGTCAACGGGGCATATTGGTTTGAGTTCAACACTGGATTTGTGGTATGGCTTTTCGTAATTACCGATGCTGCTTGTCTCTTCGTAGCTCTGGATGGTGCTTTCGTGTCTTTTTTATTTTTATTCATCTGAACTTTGGACCATGCGTTTCGATCGTCGCCAGTGTCCGGGCAAGTATCATTACGATCCGAGTGGAGCAAACGTATGGCAGTTAGAAGACTGGCTTTTTCGTCTTCCACAGCCTTAATTTTGCTTTTCAAATCGTCTGCCGCATTTTCGTACTTATTTAGGCATTCATTCAAGTGAACGTTTGTCGACTTTAATCGTTCATTTTCTTCTTGCAATCTGCGGATATCTAGATCTTTCTGTTCGTCTGGGTTGTTTCCTGATTCATTGGTTGCGACATCTACATCTTGCGTATAGGCTTCAAACTTTTGTTCAAAACAACTGAATTTTTTACTCAGACTTTGGACAATAGTGATCAGTGAATCGAGACGATCACTCTCATTATTATTCCGCATCGAAGGAATATTTTCTGTTGCTTTGTCAAAATAGTCCTTTGACGAAGCTTTTGAGTTGTTTGATTCATATAACGGTTTCGTTTTAACCATAGCCGCTAATTTATCTTTAATCAGATTTCCTTCTTTTCCATTGAATGTTAATGTTGATTGTTTACCGTACCAAGTCATCTCGAATCTGCCGTTTATACTTGTAAAGCGCTTTGCTTCTCCCCCAGGCGATGTCCATTTACCTTGTTCATGAAGCGATTTTTGAACAAAGTCCTTTAGTGTTTGTAGTGTGCCTTTCCATAACAACCGTTCGCCATTTAACTGGAGCGGTTCGATAAGTTGTGAATGTGAGCATGAGCCTGATTTTGATTTGCTTTGATCGTGATTCGTATCGTTGTTGTCGGTGTAAAAAGATTCGTAATCATCCGTTTGGGTAAATTCGCTAAAGCTTATACTATTATCGTTGGTGAATTCGGATAAACTTTTAGCCAATATTTGGCTTGGACTAGCAGAGCAATCGTGAACACGTCCACACTCCATAACTTATAAGTAAATTTTGGATCCAATTTATGAATCGGGCTGGATTTCTTGACAGAAGCTATTTTCGCATCGACATCTTCACGTGTAACTGACTTGCTGATGATGGATAGCTCTTCTTGAAAATTGTTGCGCTGGACGTACTTCATAATTTCCTTTTCCGCTTGAATTGTTTCATCAACAACTATAGGCTTAATTTCTGATTTTCCACGGGTGTCGATTATTCCATTTCTACGCCTTGTACTAGTCACTCGCAGGCTCGTGCGATACCGAAGCATCCCAGCTATGAATTTCTTAAGTCGTTCCCACGATGAGAAGCGTTTGAAAATTGCGTCTAGGGTGGACTCGTGGGCAATGGTATATGTAGCGAACGTCTGAACTTCTCTCTTAACCTCCATATCTTCGTCGGCGATCTCACCGAGCACATTTGGTGGACTTGGCCAATGAGTTTCTGACTTCCACAAGAAATCCGGACCACTCAACCATCTTGTCTTGCTAATCAACTCATCAGCAGAAAGACCTCGTGATGCGTCGTCTGCAGGATTCAGCTGGGTTGAAACATATCTCCACTGAGATGGAGAACTGACTTCACGAATACTAGCTACACGGTTTGCGACAAACGTCTGGAATCTTTTGTCCTCGTTAGGGATGTAGCCTATAACACAGGTGCTATCTGTCCAGAATAGTGATGTATCAATTGGAATTTCAATCTCCGCACGTATCATTTTGTCCAGCCTTGTTGCGACTACGGCTGCGGATAATTCCAAACGAGGGATCATGGTCTCTTTCAGCGGTGCTAATCCTGCTTTACCCATCACGAATGAGAAGTGGATTCGAGCGTTCTGATTTGTTAATCGCAGATAGCTAACAGCACCATATCCCCGTTGCGAAGCGCCGGAAAAATGATGCAACTGACTTAAGGTAATTTCACCGAACTCTGGAGGCTTGAAACATCGGGATACACGTACTTGTTCAATTTTGGGAACTTCTTCTGGCCAGTTCTTCCAACGAAGGAGGTGCTCATATTGGATAGGGTCGTCCCAGCCGAGATTCTTCCGACAAAGATCCTGCATAATAATCTTCGCCGGTAACACGAATGGACATACGAATCCGAGAGGATCATACACCGAACTGATAATCGAAAGGATTCCTCTTCTGGTTGGAGGGTTATCTTTAACCTTGATCCTGAATCCAAATTCGTCGCGGCCGATGTCCCAGAGGACCCCAAGGGCTCGTTCAATGGATGGCTTGTCAAAACAGAGATCTTTAACTGAGGCTGCTCTTTCCGATTCGGGTAATGACGCGACAACCTTTGATGAATTACACACCCACTTTAGTCAAACGGAATCCACCTTTGGCAAGACGTTCGCGAAGATCGCTGGTCAGAACTGTTGCTTGACTGTCGTCTCCAACAGATTTGAGGCAGTCATCCACGTAAAAATTGCGTCTAACCGTGTCCGTTACTTTCACGTCGAAATGCTCGGAGTTGTCGTCTGTGGTTTTAAGCAATGCGAAGTTAGCACAGCTCGGGCAGGAAGTCGCCCCAAATAAATGGACCAACATTTGAAATTCTTTGGGTTCGGAATTAAGATCATTTTCTGGCCACCATAGGAAGCGAAGAGCATCGCAGTCTTCATGACGTACGTTGACTTGATGAAACATTGACTCAATGTCTGCCATAAGAGCCACGGGCTCCTGTCGAAAGCGAATCAAGACTCCCACACGATTATTAATTAAATCGGGTCCTCGCAGTAGTTGATCGTTGAGGGACGTCCCGTTGTAAACAGCGGCGCAATCAAACACGACTCGAATTTTATCTGGTTTGCTCTGACTGAAAACTGGATGATGAGGCAGGTACCTCAGCTTTCCGTCCGATTGCTCAAATGAATTAATTGGCACCATTCGTGCAAACCCCTTGTCGACGAGATTATTCATGAATTTAGCATACTTGGAAAATAGATCAGGATCCTTCACAAGTTTTTTTCTTCAAGACCTTTAGGCGATGTTCAGCAAGAGGCCGACTGTTTGGTAGGTGAGAGGGAGAGTTTTTCCAAGGTAAAGCTATTTCATAGTGTCCGTTGTCGAGTCGGATAGATATAGTAAACGAGACGTGAAAACAAACGAGACGTGTGTTTACGAGCTCCGTGAAATTTGAACTTCCTACACTAAACTTAGCGACTAAATACTCAGTAATATACCAATTTACTAGTATAACTGGTTAAGATTAGGAACGAACATATTGAAGACTTAAGAACGAAACTAATTGAATAAATCGAGTCAACAAAGCCGAACGACAATACAATGGCGACAGATGATGAAATCGGCAATCTTACAGCAAGTAATCTAGAATCAGAAGATCTAGAATTAGCAAAAGATTCCAGTGATCCCCACGATTACCTAAGCAGCGACGAGATCAATAATGAAGACGGTTTAACTGTAACAGACAAGGGAAATCTGAAATGGAATGGATCATATATGGGCCTCAAAAATTTCATTATGATGCAACAAATCTCGGCTGAACACTGGACTTCCTCTGGTGGGGACTGCAAGAAGTGTGAAGATTCCGGGCTGATAATACGGTGGTATTCATCGAAAGGTTCACTAACATTTGGGGGAGAAAAGAGCAAGGAAGTAAAAAATAAACTATTGCTATTAGCACAAAACAAAGAAGAAGTGAGAACGAAGTCAAGCTGTGATAAACAACAAGACAATTTACATACCGTACAGACAAAGCCTAATGGCCCCTTGGGCGCAGTGTTCACTCAAGCAGCCATTGTAGAAGATATGACTCATTACATAAAGCCAACTCTAGCCTCGAATCCAGCTGAAGTCATTGTACATATCGGTACAAATGACTTGAAATACAAGTCACCCAGAACCCTACTTAAAATGGTAGACAATCTTGGAGAAATGATTACGGAGAGTAAAGATGTTAAACTGACATTATCAGAGATTATAACCAGATGTGACGATGAAACTCTAGCGGACAAGGTAAATATTTATAATGAACTTCTAGCTAACCTTTGTTCTGAGCGAAATTGGGGGTTAATTAAGAACTCTAATATAAAGAAAGAACATTTAAATAACTATGGACTCCACTTAAACCCAAGAGGTTCGACGGTCCTAGCTAAGAACTTCAAACTGTATGTAAGTAATCAAAATTGACTAAATGTTAATACACAAAACCTAATGATGCAAGAACCTATTAGAAACTCCGGTGCAGTATCAACGGATAACCAAAGCAAACTATATCCAAAACTTAAGGGCTTTTCAATTGCGCAGTTAAATATTACCAGTCTGACTAAACATACTGACGAACTCAGGATTCTCATAACAGAAATGAACTTTGACATACTATGTATTAATGAAACAAGAATTGACAAAACAATTAAGAACTCAGAAATAGGACTTCAGGGATACGACTTAACAAGACGTGACAGAAATAGACGCGGTGGGGGTGTAGCAATATATATACGTAATACCATACCATACGTGGAGAGGTCAACAATAATCCCTGAAAATGTAGAGGCAGTATGTATCGAAGTAAGAAAGCCGAATGCCAAGCCAATACTCATTTCGACGTGGTACCGACCACCAAACTCCAATTCTGAGATTCTCGACTCTTTTGAAATCTTTCTTCAAAACATTGACACAGAAAATAAAGAAATTATAATAACTGGAGACTTTAATATAGATTTAATGCCCAGTGAGACCGAGAATAGTAAGGCAAAAAGGCTTAAAGAATTACTAAACACATATCAATTGTCTCAACTTATTAAAAAGCCTACTAGAACAACAGAATCAACGAAGACGCTCTTAGATTTAATAATTTGTAAAACTGACGACCCAAAACCCGCTACAACGGACGTTGTTGAGCTAGGTATAAGCGACCACAACCTAGTCTACACTTGTAGAAAGGTCGGAATATGTAAACAAAAACCCAAAATTATTGAAACAAGGCAATACCATAAACTAAATAATGCGAAATTCTAAAACGATTTAAAACAAGCTTTACTACATATTAATGAACATTCAGATCCAAATACGGCCCTACAGGAATGGAACAGAATTTTTCTACTGATAGCTGATATAAATGCTCCTATACGATTGAGAAAAGTGAGAAGTGACCGACAACCGTGGATGACTGATGAAATTAAAAAACTGAGCTTTCACAGAGACTACTTAAAAAAGAAAGCAGTTATGTTAAATTCCTCTGCCTTTCATAGTTCATACAAAAAATGTAAAAACAAAGTAACTAAACTTATTAGCAATGCAAAAACTCACTACTTTAGAACCAATCTCGAAAACAGCAAAAATTGCAAAGAAAACTGGATTCACATAAACAAACTGCTAAACCACAAAACGGTCAAAACTCAGACGATCAATAACATTAAATTTGGAGACCAAAATATTACAGGTGATATCAACATAGCAAATACAATTAATAACTACTTTGTAGAAATTGGACCCAAACTTGCTTCCGTTATTTCTCCTACAGACATAGACCCTATACAACCTACTCAGCCTTGTAGATCTGAATTTAACTTAAGAACAATAACAACGAAGAATTAATTCAAACAATTGGGAAAACTAACTTAAACAAGGCCCCAGGTCTAGACAAAATACCAATTAAACTAATTAAACTAGTAGGAGATGCCATTCACGACTCCTTACTACATATCTTTAACCTTGTACTGGGCACTGGCATTTTCCCAGATGATTTAAAACTTGCAAAAATAATACCTATTCATAAATAAGGTGACAAGGCGGAATGCGGAAACTACCGGCCTATATCTGTAATTCCTACTGTCGCCAAAATCCTTGAAAAGATTATATACGACCAATTAAGTTCATATATCAATGACAACGACATCATTTGTAAACAGCAATTTGGCTTTAGACCAAATCATTCTACAGAAACTGCCCTATTAAAATGCACAGATCAATGGCTACTCAACATGGATAAAGGAATGGCAAATGGAGTGCTATTTTTGGATCTTAAAAAAGCGTTTGACACGGTTGATCATCCTATTCTCCTACAAAAGTTATACCAATATGGTATAAAGGGTACTCCTCTAAAATTACTAGCATCTTACTTAAACAACAGAAAACAAGTTTGTGTCATTAATAACAACAAGTCAGGCCAAGAAACAGTTCAATGTGGAGTACCACAGGGTTCCAATCTGGGACCATTGCTATTCTCATTGTACATAAATGATTTACCAATGTGCCTTGAGTACACACAAGCATCCATGTTTGCTGATGACACCAATCTATCATGCACAGGAAGGACCCCAGCCGAAATCGAGCACAAACTAAACGCTGACTTATCCAATGTTAACGACTGGTTAGAAACAAATAGGTTGACATTGAACACAGACAAAACAGAATTTATGATAATAGCCTCAAAAAGAAAACTTAATCAATTTCGCACTGATATTCGTATACATATAAACGGATCCATTATTAAACAAGTTAAGCAAAAAAAACCCTTAGGTATTACAATTGATAACGAACTAAGGTGGACTGAACACATTAATGAGCAATGCAAAAAACTTTCAAATGCAATAGCTCTGCTTAGAAAGGCAAAACCACACGTACCTGACAACGACTTACTCCGTATTTACAATTCCCTGGTAGTTCCTTACTTTACATACTGTTCGACAGTTTGGAACGATGGAAACAAAACAAATTTGGAAAAACTTTATAAATTACAAAAGCGAGCCGCTCGTATAATTACTGGATTAAACTATGAAACAAGATCAAAAACAATCCTCCAGAGTCTAGGTTGGCATCCAATAGATAACATTCTTAAAAAACGAGAATTTCTAATTACGTTTAAGGCTATCCGAGGTATAGCGCCGGAGTGCATCTGTAAAATGTTCTCCTACTGTGATAATAGAAGTCACCACATGCGGAGCAACGGGCGGAAACTAACTCTCGATAAACCTAATAGATCATTTATGAAAAAGTCATTTTCATATCGAGGAGCTTCCGCCTGGAACTCATTACCTAACGAAATCTTAGACGTTCACGAACAGTTGACGATACATTCTTTTAAAACTAAGCTCAACAATCACCTACGTTGAAAAAAATATCCAATTGTAAAGACTCCTAGTCAACTACACTATTTTGTAAATACTTATACTATTATGTAAATATTGATTTTGTACTTTCTTTTATGTAAACAACCCCTTTAAAAGCAGCGTAGGCTGAAGGGTTATTGTTTGTAAATAAGTTTTGATAATAATAATAATAATAATTTTCCATGATATTCACTGCGCGAGAATCCTCTGTAGACATTGCAAGCTTGCTGTCGAATGTAGAGTCGTTGAATTCAACATTACAAAACTTCTCAAATTGCGTACTCAACGTGTGATCACTTCGAATATAGTTGGTTGAACGACATGTTCGTGAATTCCTTCCAAGCGGTCCGTTAATTGTCCACCCGAAAACCGTTCTCACAGCGTCCGGGCTACTGCCTTCGCATTCTTTAATTTCTTTTGACTCCAACGCCCTTGGTGCATCATTACCAATAAGGAGGCCAATACTAGCATTAATTCTTGTTATCTGGATATCCTTGAGATGTGATCATCTGTCTACGTCTGCTTGTTTGGGAATACTGGATTCATCGACTGGCAACTTCGAGGTAGAAAACACTTAAGGAAGATCGACGATGTTATTTTCTTCCAAATCGAATACTTCAAGGTTGACTACACCACATTCGGTTGATCTGTTCTCGTTTTGTATGATAGTAAGCGAGAGGGTAGTTTTCTCTCCTTTTTCCCCCAAGTTGTTTCAGCAACTCGTCCGTACAAAACGTCGTATTTGATCCAGCGTCTAAGAAAGCGTACGTCAGGATCGTCTTATCATGATTTCTACACTTGACTTTGACGGGTACTATCGCTAAACAGTTGAAGTCACGCCGGCCCCAATGACGTCACACCTGCTAACATTCGTATTAACATAACCATTTTGTGCAACGGTAATTTCAGTCTCATTTGCTTCTTTACCATTTGCTTCAGTGGACTGTTCATCGAAAGGTTTCTCTTCGCGCCGATCCACATTTCTTGGATGTAAAAACGTTGAATGTTTTGCTTGACAACCAGCCACTTTGCAAAAACTTTCTTTCGGGCATGATCTGGCAATATAACCATGGAAAAGGCAATTTTTACATAAGTCTTTTTTCCGCACTAACTTTAGTCTGTTTTCAATGATTTCCCTCTTGAACACGTCACATCGAGATAAAAGGTGGGCACCGTTGCACTTTGGACAGTTCTTGTAATAGGCTCTCATTTCCAATCTACCTGCTGTAGCCTCTGTATTCACGAAGTTACGGTGAACATTCTTCTCATTACCATTCACTCCAAAGGCGTATCTACTTCTTGGACCCTTAGGATCTTGTATTAATTTGTTCTTGGAATCACTGTTAATTTTGCCAAAGATGGGATGAGTAAAAGCCTTGGCTTTCACTTTTACAAATTTCTCTATGTCCTCGAACGTTATCTCTCTCATCTTATTGCTGGTTATATCATCTGCTACGTCACGCCATCTCTGCCTCAGCAAATAGGGTAGTCTACTGATCACACTCTGCAAGCTGTCCGGATTTTAAAGTTTGCTGAGATAACCAATCTCCTTTAGGGTGAACTTGCAACTCGTGAGCAATACAGACAACCTTTGAAGCGCCTCGCCATCTTCAGACTTGATTTGCGGTACATTTGTGACTCGATCCAAACAGGCTGTTGGCCATACCGTTGCTTCAAGAGTTTCCTTGCAACTTGGTATCCTTCATCGGGATTCATGGACAAACAGCTCCGCATAAACTTCTGCACATCACCAGAAGTATATTGGACTAAGTAATACAGCCTTGAACCACTAGATGGCGTCTTCGCTACGATGAGGGTTTCAAACGATCTTATAAAATGGCAGTAGTCAACAGGATCACCACCAAACATTGGGACTTGAGCGTTCGGTAATGTCATCGAGAGAGCCGATTGCTGATGTTGATTCAGGAGATGTTGTAAATGAAAGTCTCTTGATTGTTGCATTTGAAACATTTCTTGATTTTGGTGATGTTGTTGTCGTTGCATATCCAACATGTCGTGCAGGAAATTTTCTGCTAATTCTGAATCATAATTCTGAATTGATTTTTGCCCAGTTGACTTCATCTGTTGTTGGAGATACTGGGGTGTATTGTTACTAACGCGTGAAGGCTGTGGATATTCATCAGTTGGAAGTAGTGGCAGTTGAAGTGGACGCGATGGTGGGTGGTGAAAATTTTCTCCCAAGTCGGCCATAGCATAAACTCTCTCTTCCGCTTCGGCCTTTGCAATTTGTGTTTGTAATTGTAGCTGATGCTTTCTCTGTTTAAGACGCAGTCTCTCTTCTTCTTGACGCTGTTGTTGAGCCAACTCTTGATGTTTCAGTCGAAGCTCCTCTTCTTCCAGGGCTCGATGCTCGTTCAAAGCGGCTGCCTCAGCTTTTAACGCTGCCTTTTTTGCTGTAGCATTTGCCATACTGCTACGAGTTGATGCTTCGGTTTTCCGCGAACTTACAACAGAGTTTCTTGTTTTGCTTCGACTTTTATATGCGATGTTGCTCGCTGAGTCGCCGGACTTTACATCGTATTCTAATGTTCGATGTTCGGTTGAAAGACTTGTAATCCATTCTTCTAAAGTTCGCTGAAAGTTCTCGATTCTCCTAATTTCTATTTGCAGATACTCGTGAGAGTCCTCGAGATCATATTCGTCTTTGATTGCATCATGATAACGTTCGTGGGCGACATAAAAGTTATTCACAACATCATTAAATTCGTGTCTTTTGTTTCGGGCTTCGCTTACATCTAGAAAGGTCAATTTTAATTCAGATAGCTCTTTAATCTTCTTAGTAATGTTGCCTTTTGCAGCAGATCTATTTCTTCGCAGTTGTTCAGACCTTTCGACTGCTTGATCTAAAGTCATGTTTAGGCGTTCCGCTTGATCGCTTGTCTCGTCTGTAATTTCTTTGTCAAATTCCGCCATATTGAAACATCAAATTTTAAGCAAAAAACATCCTTGAAACATTGAGTAAAGTATAGTTGACTTTCGGTATATCGATGAGGATAACTTCGAACTTATGTAGAAACAAATCGTCTGCTTCTTGTTCTACAGCTTCTGCTTTTAGGTCAACTTCGAACTCGTACGGTAAAATCAATAATCATTTAATACGGTTCGACTAAACAAAACAAATACATACAAACTAAGACACTACACTATAAATTAATCGCATAATATGAAATAAAAACTTACAGATATTCACTCTGTTAGAGTAAAGTAAATTCTGTCAATAAGTGCAGACGAGAAACAGTCCGTTAGCGTTGACTTAGATATAGATTCTAAATAATTTCACAGTCCAGACAAAGTTCAAAGGTATTGAACGCATGACTGCACACGTTCCATGATCACAATAAATTACCATGTATACTAACTTCAAAAACTCATTAATAATTCATGAAGCAATTATCCAATCTTGGTAAGAAATTAGTCACGTGCATACGTCTTTACACCAGCTAAAGAACATTTTAACAAAAGACCATTGTTATGCAAACTATATAAAGATTTTTATATAAAGATTTTTATATAAAGATTTTTATATAAAGATTTTTATATAAAGATTTTTATATAAAGATTTTTATATAAAGATTTTTATCTTTTTTGTACTATTTAAAAAAACTCGCAGGTCGTGTTTTATTAGGTCTAAAACCACTCGCGCTGCGCGCTCGTGGCTTTAAACCTAATAAAACACACCTGCTCGTTTTTTAAATAGTACTTAAAATACAATAAATCCGGAAGCAGGACTGAATCCTACAAATATTATTAAGGAAATGTACAATTTGATTGACACTTAGGATATAGTACATAACATGTGAGCGAGCGTTGACTTTAAAACGGGAATTATAACTTAAACAAAACGTGATATTATACAGTCTTTATTTCTTCAAACCGATTGTGGGAATCAAACTAAACTTCACCAAACTAGAGCATTTCGTAGACCGTCCCAATGAGCAGGTTTGAAATTGAATACAGTTCTCTTGTCATGCCCTGACTCTTTTAAAAGAAGCATAAAATTAAAGAACATCAGACGATGGTCACTTGAAAGGTTCAAAGATTTCGCCAAAACGCATGATAAACTACCAATGTTTTCTGAAGTGTTTGTTAGGATAAGGTCTAATGTATTGTTTAGTCTAGTGGGATACATATTCATTTGTTGCCAAAAAAAAGTCGAATGTAAGTTCTCTAAACTCTGATGAACCAACCGAAGGGGTCCTTTCTGATATATTCGGTAGAAGAGAGGAATTCCAAGTTAAGTCTGGGAAATGAAAGTCACCAGTAATAATTACTTTATCGTAGTGGGAAGTATCATTCAGAAATGCTTTGAATAATTCAAGCCATTCATTTAAGTTACAATTCGGTGGTCGATAACAAACGGAAACAAGATATTTTTTGGTGTTCAACATTTCTGACTCAAGAGCAATAATTTCTAAACGATTTGACCAGTTTGGATTATTTTTACTTGCGTTTAGTCTATTAGGCTATATGTGATATTTTCACGTAGATCTATAAGCTCCCCATCACCGCGTTTGTCAGCCACTCGATCGTTTCTTATTATGTTATAACCTTTTGAAAGCAATTCATTTTTCGATAAGTTGCTGTTAAGCCATGTTTCAGTTAGGAGAATCAAATCAAGATTATATGCGTAAACCAGATCTTGGAAAGACTTCATGTTATCAATTAAAGTCTCGTCACGTAATTTTGTGGTACTTCGAATACTCTGGGCATTGAATGAAAGACACCGAAGGATATGGTCATTACGAGGACCTGGGTTGGTAGCAATTTCACCAGATAATAGGGAGCTTTAGATTTGACTACGAGTACGACTACGAGTACGAGATATGATCGCGTGCTAGGAAACAGGGTCAGCAAATCGACAAATTGTTAACACAGTCGGCAAATTAAACAGGATTGGCTAAAGATAACCACTAAAGAAACCAAAATTGACCTCCTGAATAATTGAATTCAAACCGAATATCACGAATAGTATGCAACAAAGAAACCACACATGCAGCAATGCAAGTTTCTTCGAATACAGTATCTTCACTTCTGGCAGCTAGTCCAAAAACATAATATTATTGAAATCATAATTAGGTAATTAAATTTGTTGTTGTTGTTGTTGCTGTTGCTGTTGCTGTTGTTGTTGTTGCTGTTGTTGTTGTTGCTGTTGTTGTTGTTGTTGTTGTTGTTGTTGTTGTTGTTGTTGTTGTTGTTGTTGTTGTTGTTGCTGTTGCTGTCGCTGTCGCTGTCGCTGTCGCTGTCGCTGTCGCTGTCGCTGTCGCTGTCGCTGTCGCTGCCGCTGCCGCTGCCGCTGTCGCTGTCGCTGTCGTTGTCGTTGTCGTTGTCGTTG
>CACRXK020004135.1:0-33009 GCA_902702795.2 Paramuricea clavata
TTCACGAATCACGAGAGCGGCGCAAATTAGATAGTTGAAGTTATGATAACTGATGTAAAGTTGTGTACGCAATTTAGTTGTTTGCACAAGAAGCATGAGTAATGTAAATAATGAAATAATGCTGAAACATGCCCTTTGGGCAGCCAGGCAAAGAAACCTTAAAATGCATATGCGTGGGGTGCGTGTGTTATTGTATAAAAGAGCTTTAAGTTGTAAATGTGCTCAGAACAGTAGATCAGTAGAGAACAGAATTGGGATTAAATTAATCGCTGGAAGTAGTTAGCATTGCATAATTTAAGTACTACTACTAAATTCTAACCAAATTGCAAATTTCGACAAGTTAGAATGCCGTTTCCTGACCATCAGATTTCTGTCAAATCTTCCCCCAAAGTCCAGGAAATGGCGTTTCAGAAACTCTAAATTCAAAAATTTTCCTGGGGGGCATGCCCCCGGACCCCCCTAGACAAACCTTGCACCTGCGGCACTCGGCCCTCGTTTATCAAGTGTAACATTATAGGGGCGCATATTGGCTGACAGCCCACTGGCCCCTCCAGAAAAATAGTACCCAGCACGCCACTGCTCGTGGGGGGTATTAGCCCCCATGCACGTTTACTTCCGTGGAGCTATAGCCGCCTTGATCTTCCGGCCCGCAAATCGTACACAAAAACCAGCTGCTGCGCAGGCTAAGTTTATTTTTAAATATCAAGATAATTTTTAAATACCACTATAGCTTATGCATGATTTTGTGTGATAATTATCGTTACCTCATGCCCTTAATCAAACCGTAGGTCTCCCAAAAATCAGTGGCAATAAATGTAAGTTAAATAAAATACATTTAAATTAAGGCTACTACTCAGTCTTCGACTGGATTGTTTACGCGCGGACAGTTTTGGTATGTGCGATCATGCGTATACGCATGACTTAGTACAACACTATACTATATGACTTAGTACAATACAATACTATAGTATAATCCGATCGGCTCCAACGCCAATATTCTTTCTCGATTTCCGTTTCGATGTAGACAATGGGGTGACATGTTCATGTTTCGCGCACGAATAATTTATCTTTGATCTTCACCCAATGTAAACTTAACTCTCTCGTGTGCGAAACATGAAGGTATAACCAACTATTGCTCAGCCTTACAGCATTCAAACAAACAGACTATAGTTGACAGTTGCAGCTAACTGGACTTCGATACTACCATTTCATTATGTCATTTGGAAAGTTGGTGTGGTATTGAAAGATGTATTTCCAATGATGCGGATGTTGAACCGATCCTTATAAAATTTCAGCGTTTTCTTATTGAATAGAAACGCCATTGCAATGTACAATCCTTGTAAGCAAACAAAAACAACAAACAAATATTCGAATGCTTCTACATCAGGAAACAGCACGCCAAAGAACGCAAACAACCAAGGGAATCCAACCAACGATGCAAGTTTTGTGCAGATGAGAAGATTTTGCTTTCCTTCTTTAAGTTGTAAGGTCCTCCTGTTCTTCTCGTGACGTGATAAACTGACTGCTGTCTGGGAGAAGGTGCAGATGTTGTAAAGAAGTAATATAGCGAAGGGTAATAAGAATAAATACAGCTTAGCATTTTTAGTTCCCAACCAACAGCTTGTTCCATAATCTACTGAGAACGCCTCAGTTTCGTCCAAGATGACGCACATTGCGACCAAAATGGCAGGAGTGAGCCACACGAATGCTGAATATTTGATAAACCTCCGCCAAGGTTTGTTAGCGATTCGTCCAACCATAGGCCGTGAAAAAGCACGACAAGAATGAAAGGATATGACAGACATGGCTAGAAAAGAAACTTGGAAAAGATAGTGTTCAAAAATTGCCAAAACTTTACATGTTCCTGTCCCAATAAAATGAGTCGTGCCTATCAACCATATAAGATGTGACAGTAACATTGAAAAGCTTAAGTTCATCAAATTCAATCCAGGAACGGTTCTCAATTCTTGAAACAATCCATAAGTTATCAAAAGTAGAGTCAGACAGATTATGGAAACGCTGAAACCAATTAATGTCAGAATTCGTAACCCATCGCTTATCTTTGTTTTGCTATAATCTGTTTTAGTTTCGGTGTAGTTATTCCCAAGTGGCAAACATACAGATATCGTTACGTTATTTGATAAGATCAAGGCTGAGGTGCTACTTTGGTCTTTGTTCAAAGTTTCTTCAATAAGATATTCCCCGAAGTTGATAAATGCCCCTGTTGCGCGGTAAAAAACTGTCAAATTGGGAAAATCTCGTATTCGTCTGGACTTAAAGGCACGTATGCGCCTTCGCAATTTGAAAGGACCAGTTTAAGGCATAAAGTAATGTTTCCGCCATTTTCTTCAAATAAAGTATAATCTTGAAGTAAAAATACTTGTCCCGTTCTATTGACAACAAGAGTTCCATTTTCCCTATTAATTTCGTATTCATTTGATTGAAGTTTTTCTTCCCCATAGCATGAAAGTCGTTCAGAAATCACTTTAACCACAACGAAAGTAAAATTTTTCCAAAATAGGGTAAGATTTCCTTTAGAGTCTAAAAGTAGTAAGAACGCAGTGTTTTCGTGTGTAGCATTTAAGCTGGTTTTGTTTTGGTTGGCCATTATAAGGGTTTGAAATGGGGTCAATGTTAAACGAAATGAAACAACGAGTAAAGCGTTTCTCTCGTCTTGCTGTTGGAAAGTCATTCGTGAAATTTGGTTACTTAGAATCGAGAAGTGGGAGGACAACGCTAAGTTGAAGACATTTTCAAGCTTGGAATTTATTTCTGTAACGCTTCGGGCTTTAGACTGCTTAAACCATAGCAGTATCAAAAACTCGTTGGTTAGTTCACCGCTAGAAGTAATAATATACCCTTTACGACAGAACTTTAAGGTAGGATCGTAAACCGTACCAGAAGGACAAAACTTCCTCACTACATTAGTGGTTGTCTTTTTACCCTCCAAGTTAAAGACGGCGGAAAATCCTTCAGGCAGTATGGGGCTGCATACTTGAGCTGTCTTCCACTCGACGGCGTCACGATGCACATTACATAACGCACATGCGAAATTCTTAAAGTAAAGATATTTATTTCTTGTAGTTGTGACTACTTCAATCGGACCTTCAACGCAAGCCTTGTACAATCTAGGGTCTGCAGAACTACAGTTATCCAAATAATTTCTTCCAAAACAAAATCTTCGAGGTTGCTCGCCCCGTGGTGAAACATGCTCAATCGTCCCCCCGTTGTTTTCGATAAACTTCAGCTTCATATCCAGGTCGAATTCTTCAGGAGGTATAACGTACGTGAAAACACCAACATTCCACATGGTGTAATTTTCCACTCCATTGCACAAAGCACAGTACTTATTCCGGAAGGTTTCGCCATTTACTCCAACGACCGGAATAAAATCCTCTATGGGGTACGAGAATTCCGATGGGCCATTTTCACATTTTGTTCTCAATTCGTCAAAAGTTCGGTGTTCTGGGCATTTGTAAATCATCCAAACTCCAGTCACTCCTTCAATTTTACATGGCCAAGTAGGAGACCAACTGAATTCGACACATTTCCACATCGATGCTGGTTGTTCAGGTTCCAGCTTTTCCTGCAGGCCGCAGTGCCTTTCATAGTCTGGGCAGCAATCGGAGAAAATATTAAAGCAAGCTTCGTCACAGGAGCAATAATTTTCATTCTTATCTCGAAATATAGTCTCATTCCCAGTGCAATAGCGTTGGGAGCTACATTTGCCAGAAGGTTGCTCTCGAGATTGCCGACGTTGTCTTTCGTGATGAAATCTTGCTGACTGTTCTGTAAAACAAGAACAATAATAATACTAACTAGCTGACAAATTCTTGCGCCCTCAAACATATTAGAAATAGAAATTAGGAAACTATACAACTTATAGATGAAGTGAATGCACTGAATAAAATCTTTAAAATACTATCTGATTAAAGTTCAAAATAATGGTGTCGGTATTTATGGTAACTCCGAAAAGATTTTAAATTTTTCAGAGAGAATGGCAGGCCCCATGCATGCATGTTCGGCGTTTCATATACGAGCTACTAAAAATAAAAATCAGTGCCTTTGGACAAAGATTTTAATTTAATTGTATGAAATTTATCCCCGAGCCAACGGCGCGGAGCGCCGTTCCGGGCCTTAGCCCGGGCGACGGTACTAACTCCGCCCGGCTATTTACACCCGGGGAAACGGAAGCATTAATTGATCGCGGGCGTGGGTTACCGTGCGTGGTTCGGTGTTGGATGGGTGGTCATCTCACTGATCTCAAAATATGCCAGGAGTGAAGAAGGCAAAAATAAAAAATACATGTAAGAAAGCTTGGAAAATCGTTTCACATAATAAATTGTAAAACTTTTTTTTTCAAATAACGTAAACATTTATAAGAATTGATTTAGTATCAGAAATCTAAAAGTGTAGGGCAAGTTTGTTTCATTTGTTTATGTATGACTTTGAATTATGCAGCTATCAATGTTAGGCCGGGGGGGGGGGCAAGGGTGGCGGGATTTGACGAGAAAGTATATCCGGTGAGTTTGATGATCAGTACAGTCCCGGAGGCAAAGGTACTTGTCAAAAGGGCTTGAAATAATCGGCTGTTATTTCAAGCCCTGTGACAAATTTTAATTTTTTTTGTCATTTTGCATATATAATGAACAGTGACACAGTGGGATCTCAAGTACATCTGGGATGAATTTTGTCACCAAATTACGTGCCGTCAGTTCTGGAAAATGGCGGTGAATACTGAATACGGTATAAAGTGTTGATTTTTCTTATTTTAATATCCGTGAATGGCTTTTTAACATTCATCACAAATGAAACTTTTTTAGTCTTGTATTGTATGAACATTTATTTGTTGAGATGTGAATACTTTGTTCTTTAATAAACAAGTTGTTTCAAAAATTAAATTGTATTATTTGAATGTTTCATGTAATATATTCAACATGAACAAGTGTTTCTCTCCGATATCTAAATACAGACAAGCAGGTTAAATACATGACGTGAGACTGTCCAAATTTAGAAATCAAAGGAAGAACTTTTGCAATTGTTGGATATGCCTTCTCAAACGAATCCATGCTTCAAAAGAAAATCGAGAATAAATTTGGCGAAAAATGGCCATTTTCTTCCTATGACTGAATACAGATTTAATATACTTCCTTTATGAATTATTCAGTTTGAGAAATCTCTTTAAAACAGTTTTAGTTGCCCCTGGGTACCATAGATTTGACCAGCACTTGAATCCCTGAGGAAGGGAATTTCACACAAAACTTTGTTTGAATGTCAATTCCCACCCCCTTGTTGCCCCCCCCCGCTGGCCTAACATTGATAGGTGCATTAATATAGACTTTGTTCATGTTGTTCAAGCCTTTTCCATGCATTGTATGCGAAAGTTTCTTAGTTAAATTAACTTTTGTAGAACTTCATGATAAAAAGGAAAGCAAATTATTTTCATTAGCGTGCAACTCTGCAACAACTCATTTCCGGGTAATATATTGATTTGCACGCGACTTGTGTGTCACTCCTGCTATCTGCCGAAGGCTTGAGCTGCTACAATATTTAATACAAGAAATCCTGGTTTCTGATTGGCAGAAGAAGGCAGCAGTTAGAGTTGTATGTCTTTTCTAGCATCTTTCTGCGATATAAAGTATGAGCGTATTATTTACTACCAATTCATGAGTCGTTAATGATCATCTGCTTGATGCATTGAAACAGGAGCACTTATATCGAGATAAAAAATATATATATATACCAATTTAGACTTACAATTAGTGTATCAGTGTATGTAGATATTTGGCCGCGGTTTATACCCTACATTACGCTTACAGCAATTTTATTAATACCGTAGCCGCGTAGTGGTTTGTGGTCTGTAGTTGATACCGGTAACACCATCATAGATAACAGAATGCTAGGCGTAGCTTTATTGTGTAAACGACGTTACAGCACTGCACTGTTATCGTTATAATACAGCACTGCACCACAATAGAATCCGAGTTCGTTAGAGCGCTGCACCAGAATCGCAGGGCCATAGTTGCATTTTTCGCAACTGTTCCTGGTTAGGTTTAATAAATGTATATAAATTTCCACTCGATAATTGCCATCTACAAGACCCTTCAATTATTATTCAATTGAGTGAGATCACTGAGATGCCAACAGAATCTTGGTATTCAATAGTACACTACAACAATTGTTGACCTTACGCAATTACAAGTGAAAGATCATATTAAAGAAGTGTATTAAATTGTATACACCGATATTTTCCAGTTTTGCCACTTGACTATATTTAGCTAAATTTTCAGTTAAGTTGAAAATATATAGTAAAATATAATTAAAATGCACGAAAATACGATTTCAGAAAGTTACAAATTTTTTTCTAAAAAAACAAGACGCCTGCTCAGGCGTTCACACTGACCTGAAAATGACGACATACGTCCTATGGTGCAATAGACAAGAATACAATTGTATGGATTTTTTTAAAAAAATAAAAGTCACCTTTTCGGGAGCCTATGGTGCAAATCAATCACTAGGAGTTACTATCGCAAGGAAAGTGCTGCCTTTTTGGCACATGAACTGAATGCAAAAGTTTATACTTCTAGACAATTCTCTAAAGGGAAGTTTACTTTTGACACAATGACCTCATAGTAAATAGGTTAACAAACACATCTGCCAATCAATCAATCAATCTTTTAATCGTCTTAAGATAAAAGGTACATATCTTAAGTTACAATGTCTGTTATTAGCCCATTAGCTGGCAATGCATCCTACTTTAGTATTTAATTTACTGTCTATCAACGCCAGACAATTGAACTCGTCAGTGGGTAGAGTACTGCCAGTAAATGGGTTAATTTCTCGTCACGCCTCAATTCAAAATTTTACATTTTTACGATTTTTATTTTGTTTCTAATTGTAAATATCGCACCGAGCACGGCACCGAGTATTTCCCCCCTTCAAATCGAAAAGCGCCATTGGATCCTGGGGGCGGGGTTCAAATGCCGTCAAAACATTAAACAAACCAAAACAATCACATATTTACTCACCGCTTGGCCAAACATTCTTTATTTCATTTTCAAATCGAGAAAAAACTTGAATATCTTCTAAACTTTTCGGAATTTTCTCATAGTCAATGTGAGTAAAATACGTCTTGTATTCAAGCGCTTTCATATACAAAGTGTCGTTTACATACGCCACAGAGTAGAAATATTTATTTAAAATTTTTCAATATATCGGATTTTTACTCGCACGCACGTGCCACGTGTATTGGACCGATGGCGTAGGCGACAATAGACAACAACAACAACAACGGTTTGGTTTCCTTATTATTTAATTATACGAACAAATCTGCATAAAGTATATAATCTGAAGCTATATAAGATAAAGAAAGAAAACAAAGAAAATTACGACTATGTTTACATTATAAGTGTAATATTTTAGGTTACAGAATACACTTCTTCACATTTACCTTTGTCCAAACCACTGTCACTTCGATAAACTTTATAACCCATAAACCAAACTTAAATTCTCACGGCTTAAAACATTAATATTTAGCGTTTCTTTTACATTACTTTCAACGTACTTTAAACGTTCAACGCCAAGTGGCTTCTTCAATTCGCGCGCTTTTTTTTCTGTTCATCGCGGGCGACAACACATATTCCACGTACGTCATGTGATTTTAGTCAAATCAACGTAACATTCCACCCGGCAATGGGAGAATTCCCATTTCTTCCTTCAATCGTCTTCGTAGCCTTCAACTGAGTATATAACCGCAACCTTGCTTATAGGACGTGAATAAGTACCTCCCGTAACTTCATCATCACATTTCTTACCAATCCAAATTGTCCCGGAAAGACTTGGACTATTACTCTTCCAGTTTCCCATTTACCTCTTAGTGTGTTTGGATCCGCCAATACCCCGCAGTCAATCACTTTAACGTTTCGCGATTCAGTATTCCACTTTTTTCTTGGAACCAGTTGTGGTAGTACGTCTCTCGACCACTTTTTCCTCGACAATTCGTTGGCAAAATTCAAATCTATGGCGTGGGTTTTCCATCTGTCGGAATGGATCTTGTGGGATTGTACTGGTTGCTCTACCAGGTAGGATATCGTTAGGGCATAAGTAGGAACCATCAATTTCCACCTAACATAGGTACACGATCCAAAGGCCTTTCGGGATGCATCAGGGAATGTGATCAGATCTAGATTAAGTATTGCACATGCTGGAGTGAGGCATCGTTGAAATCGGACGTTGTTAAGTGCAGAGCCCAATATTTCCTTTTGCCAGGAAATTTCCTGGCAAGTGGAAGCTTTGGACGGCTGTTCGACCGGAAATACACTTTAGATCTGCCAAAACATTGCGTTGTTTAAATCCCATGGAATCGATCGAATCGTCGGAATCGATTCTAAAGGTCAAATTACACCTGCAGTGTGATTTGCACGTGCATCGGCTACGGGTGCTCCTTATTGGCCAATTTTAGCGTGTGGCGGGCGTGTGTGAGTAAAAACCCAATGTTTTGAAAAATTTAAAATAAATATATTTCTACTGGCCGTATTCAAACGAAATTTTCCACACGAAAGCGCTTGAATACAAGGAGTATTTCATTCAGATTGACTTGTGGGGAATTCCGAGGAATTCAAGAGATATTCAAGATTTTCTGGATATGAAATACAAAATATTTGGCCAAGCGGTGAGTAAAATTTTTGGTTTGTGTAATGTTATGACGGCATTTGACCCCCCGTTCGAAAGGTTATTTTATGAGGATTTCAACGGTGGTTTCCGTTTTAAAGGGGGGTAAATACTCGTTGAGATATTTACATCGGAAGCAATTGAATGAAAAAATATGAAATTTATCGCCAAACGATAAAGAGCTTTAAGCTTTAATTCGACCACATCCCTTTGTTCGGACCTGGTACATTTCTGACCGAACGTATTTATGCCTAACAATTCCCGTCTTAAACCCTTGGGATTAACGAGACTAGCTGCTTTCAAAGTCACAAAGTAGCGATGACTTCCCGCGTCAAACAGTACCCGTACCTTAGCCTCCCTTTCTCCCCCCCGCGCGCAGTTTGCAAGGCGACCAGGCCACCAATTCCTACATGCAAATTGGTAGGATTAGATACATAAATTTAAGGGTCTTGTTTAGTTATATCTTTACTTATTTCCTCATGCATAGTTTCCTTGTTGTCATTATCACACAGGGTAACCTGATGTGTCATTGCAATTCTTACACTTGGTTGATACGCTACAAGTATTAGCCCTACATGTATATGACCTTTATCTAAGCATTTAAAACATCTGCCAAACTTACGTGCTAAAGTCTTACGTGTTTTTTGATCCCTTACTCCTGGACTGTCTTTGTGGGCATGTTGTTTCAAACAGAAAGCACCATTTTTTCGTTTCTCATTCGCCAAGAGTGCAGCAGCAGTATAAGGGTTCTTTCGCTGACGCTGCATGTTGATCTCGTTCCATATTTACCATTGCAGTCGTTCCCACGGCATTATGTGCTTCTCTCAGTTCCGATTCTTTTACAAACGCATGCAACATTTCTTCCATCGACCATTGTAAAAAGTCTGTCCCTCTTGTAATCGTCAAACGAAATGACTCCGGTAATTTCTCGACGATGACTGGAACAACTATACTGGAGTAAGATTCCTCGCTCACCCCCAGTGCTTTCAAGGCGCGGTTATGTGCTTCACAGCTATCGTACAAATTTCGAAGTCCTCGCGTGTCTCTTTCCTTGAATACCGGCGACAATTGAATCAGTTCGTTCACGCACGGTTCACGTGTGCTCGCTGGACTGCGCTCTTTTTATCAAACCGTTTCTTTAAGAGTTCTACTGCTGACTTATAATTTGCTTCTGTCAGAGAAAACCCAGCGATTGTTGACTTTGCTGGCTCTTCCAATAGACCGCGTAAATACGCAAATTTATCGACATCATACAATTGCTCATTGTTATCGATTGAACTTGAAAAGCCGTCCCAAAACTCCTGCCATTCGCAAATCTTCCCGCTAAACTTTCTGAGTTCAAGTTTCGAGCTTAGCTCGAACGATTTTACCGACTGACATATCGCTGGAGGTTGTCAAATGACTTTGATTAAGGCTTGCATCCGCGGCATACTGCGTTTTACAAAATTCATCATCGAGCTCGAGTAATACTCTTTCCAGTTCCGCTATCGCGTTGTCTGATTCTTCAATTCCTTGCGTTACAAGTTCATCGACGTTTTCCTCTTTCGATGCGTTGATTATGTCGATTTTTGTTCGTCGAATTGTCTTATCGTCTTGATTTTCTCTTTCAAGTTCGTTTCGCTCTGCCGCAACCATAGTATGTCTTTGTCTAGGCTCGCACTTTGAAGCTTTTCAACTATCTTCGCCACAAGCTTTCAGTTAGCTGACGATCTGTGGCCGCCTCTCACTCGTTTCTTCTTGACTAGATCTTCCATCTGACGATTCAAGTCTCGAAACCTCATGCAACTCTATTCTCGACCGCGACGCAAATGTTGACTATTTGCGCGTCCTTTCTTCACAATATTAACAATCCGGCTCGATCGGACCACTGTCTTGTGGAACTTGCGATTCCACCGTGTGGTTCATTCAGTAAACGCTCAAGGGACTGTATTTTATAATTGTATTGTGTGATCTGACAGCAACAATAACATTCAATCACTCCCTAGCTATTTGATTACTCTACCAAATTACAATGTGTCACTGTGACGTATCAATTTACACATACAAAGACTTATTTAGGGGCCGACCATTTAACTTTTGAGGGGGGGGGGGATGATTTACTGCTGGCAGGGAATTTTTTTCTGTGATCGTTATGTGCAAGATATATTTTTTTTATCCCATCGCGATTTTTTTTTGCCACACTTTTTTTGGCAGCATTTTTATTTTCAATAGCTTATACTATTTAGATTCTTTAATTATAGTAGTTGAGTTTTCTAGCTTCATGCATTGCTCTTAATAATACATGTTGCTATGAGGTATAACATTTGGTTCAGGGCCTTTTTTAAGGATGTGTAACTGGAGAGGACATAATTAGCGGGAGACCTGGAGAAGTTCCAGTTGGCAAGTCTGTATCCAGGGCCGTAGCTAGCATGTATAGTTGGGGGGGGGGGTAGGCCAAAAATTTCCGAATGACAAAAAAAATTTCCGAATATATCATGGCATACTAAGCCACGAAGGTGTCAGTATCACTTTTTTTGGTTCTTGGACTACCTATTTAGGTAGTCCAAGAACCTAAAAAGTGGTACGGCACCAAACATCGAGCGTAGTGTAAACGGGGCTCAAAATCTAGATAGTCCAAGAACCAAAAAAGTGGTAAGGGTACCAATTTTATCCGTGCCGTACCAAAAATTGAGCGTAGTGTAAACGGGGCTTTAGTATGTCGAAATTTACAATTTGCTTACAATTTATAGTGACAATACAATTTTATAATATTTTCTCTGTTTAACAACTAAAATTTTGTTCTATTATTATTGCAGTAATTTTCCGAATGGCCAACCCGATTTTCTGAATATGTTGATTCTAAAAAAGTTGGGGGGGGGGTTAACCACCCCCACCACACCACCCCCCAATACCCCCCTCGCTACAGCCCTGTCTGTATCACTACAGCATATATAAAGTATCTATCTATATATATGCATGGTTTAACTAATAAGTATACGTCATAGGGCAGCAGCTCAGGCCATGCTTAACTAGGACTCTGAGACAACTGGGTCGACCACCGAAGGTGCGAGCCTCTAGAGGGGTCTGGGGGCATGCCCCCCCCCCCGAAAATTTTGGATTTTTTGAAGCTCAGATAAGCTATTTCCAGCATTTTGAGGAGTTTTCCAACAAGAAATTAACCTTACACTAGTCCCTGAAAATCAAACCAGCTGATCCCTGCAACCATGCTGTTTTGCAACATTTTTTTGTCCCACCAAATACTGGGGCAGGATATTTTTTCCCCCGTTTGTTAGTGCAGGTATTTTTTTTTGTTCAGAATAGCCTTGCAGGAAATTTGTTTTCAAAATCACCCCCCCTCCCCCTCAAAAGTCAAATGGTCGGCCCCTTAGATTTAGTTTGAATTACGTCAATCACAATATTGATACATTACATGAAGTATATTTACAGCTGAACGAATTGGCAGCGCTGCGCTGGGAAACTACGACAAACGCAAACTCGATTTCTCGACGACGAAGAAAACAGAAATTTAGGGATTTACAGTCAAAACGGAAATACCTGCACACTTCTGCTTGTGTAGTTTGTTGTGTAATACTGTATTTATGTGGCTGCTGAAAAAATTTTTGTTCAAAAATCGCGCATTAAGACATAACTAATGGCTGCTATGGGATTTATTAATTAATCAACGCATGTTCCATCCAAAATAATGCTAACAAACAAACGTAAGTCAAGAATAAGCGCCTTCTTGTCAGTAAATTTTTCCGAGCTTCTACAGAAATACAGTATTACACAACAAACTACAGTAAGTGAAGTGTGCAGGTATTTCCGTTTTGATTGTAAGACACTTGATATTTATATTATTACGCCTTCCTTGCATTGAAAATACTCAAATTTCAAGGAAAACGCCTCGAAAAAACGCGCTAAAATCAGTGTCAATATTTCATGCAAAAAAAAGTAGGTGTTTTGAGAATTCATGTGTATTAATAAAAAACGTCAGCAGAAGATGATATATTCCTCGCGGAAGCATTGCCAATAGCCGACCGTAGAAAATAGTAGAAAACTACCTTATGTGTACTATAAGAACAAAATATCGACAACTATGTGTGACGTTTATAGGGGGTGGTGGTCTCCAGAGAAACGACCATATCAGCATATGACGTTTCTCATTGACAAAAGCGAAATATATGGCTTCCCTGACCCCACAAATTTTGTTGTTCCCTTTGGATATATCTGTGAAATCGCAGGAAATAGCCATTCCAGACTTCTAAAATTCAAAAAATCAGTTTGACAACATCACACAGTTACAGTCAGAGTGTCAATTTACTTGATTATTTGCAGAAAATTTTCAATGTTCTCTTGCGGTCTCAGAAAGCAAAATATTTTTTCCACAATTCCACCCCTGGTTTTACGTAGAATTTCGTTATGAAGTTTACATTTAAATAAAGTCCATAGAAACCAAAATAATATACCTACTTTATATATTTCAGAAATTGATAATTCTGTCAGTTAAAAGTCGTGTTAAAAGTGTTCAAGTTTCATCTATTTTTGACGCGAGCTTCATCGACGCGAGCCTGTGTTCAGTGTTGGCGTAATTACGAATACTTCATGTTGAAACAGTGTTTGGAAAATAAAGGCGAGGGGTTGTTACATGCATGTATTTCTAGTATATGTATTAATTAGACCGACGATGTAACAGGATGCATGTTTGTTCTTTCAGCTGAGTGGTGCATGGTTGGATGAAAGGTTAAGCGACAAAGATTCTTTGTTGATATGCAAATTATTGTCAAGAACATACGTAAATCCACTCAGTCCTTCACGTTTAGACGTAATGAGTGTTGAGTCAGTGGGAAAAACGGCAACTTTGGTCTTGAGTGACTATATCTTATCTTCATGGTGTTGAAATCGATGCATGACTCAGAGGCGTACGCGTCGGAACAGCTCTAAAAGTGTGGGGGGGGGGGCACACTTAGCGCCCGCCGAAGCGCCAGGGAAACATTTCTACAGTTGGGCTAATATCCGGTCATCATCAGGTCGTCAGGACACTAATGAACAATGTCAATGAGATAAATTACAAAAGCTACTGATATTCAGTACGTATACAAAGCCAACATTATTAATTGAAAATAATAAGTTCCTTGGGATAATAATAAGGACCATTTGGTTCCGTGATTAAGTGAATTTTTTTATCTGGAAATACTGATTGCTATATGGCCGATATAATATAACAAAAGTAGCTAATGCTATTTGTCGTTTTGTAATTTTATCTAGGTATTCATCAGCCATTCCGATAATGACTGGATATATATTAGTCGAAACGTCGATATTAAATTGAAAATGAAATTGCTCGGAGTTACCATTATTTTGTGCTGTCTGACTATAGTAGATATGTCAATTAAGCAGAGACCTAAAATGGTCAATAACAATGTCTAAGTCCTTAATTCCAGCTGAAACAAGCGGAATAAAGGTATAGTGTTAAGGTTAAACAAGCACTCTATATATAGACTTGCTACAAGTCTGCATGTCTCACAGAGGGATTCAAGATTTCCCCGCTCTATAAGCACGTTCTCTAGCTTTCCTTCAGAGAATTATATCATGAAAGTCATTATAATCTCTCGTACATAAAAGAAGACCTAACAACCAACCTTCTATGAGATGATTTCTGCGCTTGAATGTACCATTCATTCGTGTCGCGCCACAACAGATGAAAACACATGTAAGCAAAATAAGGAATCGCGAATAACTTCTATGCACGTAGTTGGCTTTAGGTAGATCCATTACGCTGTTAGCTTTGTTGCGCATGCTTGCATATCTTCGAAGTTCGAACAGTGATCAGTGTTTAATCTGATGCGGCTTGATTCCCTGTGGCCGTGGCAAAAAAAGCATGAATATAATGTTTGCATAATGAGTGTGCATGCAGAAGAGCATGAGCGCAGGGCTATGTTTACATTGTATCGGATATCTTGCGTAGTGACGCAAAAACCATACCGGATAAAGGGCTTGTTTTTAAAGCCTGATTTCCAGATAGACTTTTCTCAATGGCCAGTTTAAATAATCTATACCTGAGTACAAGTATTCTCTAGTTGTAATCACTCTGCGTATTTTCAGTTCTAAAATGTTGTATTTCGGCTGACGAGAAAGATTGTGACTCAGTGAATCTTTACCGTTAATACGATCATATCGTAATTAATATGAAACAAGACGCATGCTCAGGCGTTCACACTAGCCTGAAAATGGCAACTTTCGTGGTACTGGGTGTAATGTGTAGTAGAGAAGTAGATAGGGATACAGGATCATATTCATAGGGATACTGGATCATATTCATACAACCAATAAATACAATTATGATCAGCAACTATCAACCATAATATACCAAGACGCCGGCTCAGACGTACCCTCCGGCTACGGGAAACTCAACCTGACAAGCCAGGCCCACTGTAACTATGATCATCAACTATCAACCGTAAATAATGACGGGCCAATAATAGCGAAGAAATTATATAGTCCTTGATTTTTAATGCCATTATATGCATGGCTAGTTTCAGGTGCTAAAAAGTTCATAGACATAGACGATTCGTCTAAGAAATACGCCAATTTGCTTCCATTTATAAGATAAATTGATCCCAACCCAAAGCCCTTCTCTAACCCCAACCAGTAAACATCTAATAAACAATTTGAGAATTAAAAAGTGGGGGGGGGAGTTGGATCTTGTTCCAAAAACAAATCGAACCGTATCATGTTTCACTTCGCCGCACGCAACGCCACCTCGCTGAATACAATCGAAAACATACATTTTATAGTAATATATGATGAATTAGAAAGTAATTTGGCGCAAATTAATGTAATTAGGTGCAAATGTATAATTATGCAAATAAATACAAGAGCACGACGCATGTTTATGAGCCTACAACGTATATTTATACTTGTTAATTAAAAAGTCAAACTGTCAAACCTTTAACTTGTCCTTGTTTATATTCCACTATATTGTATAAATTCGCTGGGTCCAAATTTTGGGGTTTTCGAGTCGTTACACAAAGAAAAACACACTAATTCAACCCGAAAGAAAGGCCAGAGTGCGACACAACGTAAAATCCATAGGAAACAGGGCCTTTTTTAAGGATTTTCCCGTGGGGGGGGGGGCATTTTTTGAAAAGGGACCTTTCTGTGAGATAATATATTACAGGGAGATAGCAATGGGTGAAGGCCACGTGTGCGCCGAACATACCATGTACGCATGAATTGGGGGGGGGGGTGTACTCCCCGAGAAAATTTTTGAAATTCGAAGCACAGAAATGCCATTTCCTGCATTCTGAGCATCCAAATATGCGCTCCAAAATGTATACTAACTATACTTGTATTTGAAATAAAAGAAGAAAAAAACCCACAAAAAGTTAAAAATAATATTAACCATAATTTATCATTACTTATCAGAGGAGGATCCCAATGGTCACATGTTTGGGGGTGTACTCCCCCAGAAAATTTCTGAAATTTGAAACACGGAAATGCCATTTCCTGCATTCTGAGCATCCAAATTTGGTCTAAAATTTATACTTGTATTTGAAAACTATACTTGTATTTGAAAACTATACTTGTATTTGAAATAAAAGAAGGAAAAAATGCGCAAAAAGTAAAAAAGTATATTAACCGTAATTTATCATTATACTTATTAGAGGGGGATACCAATGGCCGAAGGCCACATGTGTGGGGGCATAATCTCCAGAAAATTTTTTAAATTTGAAACCTGAAAATGCTCTTTCCTGCATTCTGAGCAACCAAGAAATAAAAAAATATTAACAATAATTTATCATTACTTAGTGGTAGAAAAACGTAACAATTTAGATCGATTTTGTTAAACAAGGACAAAGGATAAAGCCTAAAACTTACTTTCCGTTTATTTATTTGTTATTCTTCGCTGTTTTGTTGGTATAAATTTAGGAAAAAGGGACTTTTCCTGGGGGAGCAAAATGTGATTTCGTGGGGGGGGGGCACAAGGGGGGGACTGGAGGGGCAAATGTCCCCCAGCTTGTATGTTAAACAAGGCCCTGCGGCCGTACTGCGTACGCTCATGGTTTTAAAGCAAGTGTCGGCTTTATCAGTAGTGAGCCATTTCATCAGTTCTACACGCAGAGAAAGTACGAACAGTTACCTGTTTGCTTGTGCCATGACGAAGTTTTCGGAAATCAACATGCTTAATCATGGAGTCACCCATGCACCAAAGCCACATCACATTGTTGTTTTCTCGGTTGGATGTTGTCACGTTGATTGCTCATTGGTAAGGAATTTTGCTTTGCGTCTTGGATGTTTCTTCGGGTATTGTTCAATCGTCTTTTCTTTTCGTGGTCTATAGTTGGAGTCTTCTTGGGAACTAAGGTTTGATTATTTCCAGCGTCACTGCTCGTTACTGCCTCATCGTCGTCTTCAATTTGCAAGGAAGAGTACTTATTACTCACACTTATATGGTGAACAACACTTTGACTTTTGGTTTTGAGGCCAGCCATTCGGCATGAGCTCTGTGTTTGTCTTTTGTTGTGCTTCACTAGATTCATCCTTATTTGGACAGATTAACAGCGGCTTGCTCTTCATTCAGTTTCAGCAACCTAATAAGGCCTAATAACAGTCAAGAGGCTTGATTTCTCACTTTCTGTATCCGGCAGCTTAATTTGTATCAAGTTCAGTTAATTTAAAGCATCTTTACATTTTGATATGGACTTGCTACATTTCATAGCCATTATCAGGGAAGCATAACACAATACAGTATAGTAATGAGATTTGAAGTCGCGTATTCAGCAAACCGTCAAGTCAACTGGGGAAAGCACAAGTCTATATAAGCGCACGAGATATTCTCGCGACTTTTTTCGCATGAATATATTGAATCATGTTTCCCCGATGAAACACTGTTGCCATCGTAAGAATAACGTTTGAGTTGATAAGTCGTGAGAATATCTCGTGCGCTTCGAATCGCGCTTGAGTCAACTTATGTTGACAACATGAATGGGGTCATGAATGGGTTTTCTCATGAATATATAGACTTGCTACAAGTTGGCAACTTCGAAGCGTGTGGACCCACGAGCCACGAGCGAGGAACATTTAATCTGATAAGCACTGAAATGAATGGCGCGGTGTGAATGACGAGGAATTGTCAGCGCGGACAAGCGTCCATGAGAAATCTCGCACAAAACGTACGCAGTAATGGAAAAAATTCTATTTTAAAGGTAACGCATTATTACTTGAATAAACGTCAAGTAATTTTTTATAGATTTTTCGCATAATTGCTGCCGAGCGCAGCGAGGCAGCACACTATTCTTGACACGTGGTGGTTTCTCCAGAGTCCACTCAACCCAGTCTTTCGCGCGATCTATGTATTGTCGAGATCTCGACCTTGTGTCCGTCTGTCTGTCTGTAAAGATGTCGTAATCCGGGGGGAATAATTAAGCTCTCAGGAACGTTTGTTAAATGAAGGGAGCGGTCAAAACAAGATTTTGTATTGCGCACGCATCTCCATGTGCTAAAAGATTTTTCAAGCTTTTAAATACGGATGCGAGAGATCGAAAATATTCGGAAAAATTCAGGTAAGTATGGCTCTATTTCTTTCTTCTAAAATACATCAAGGCGATAATCTTTTTAGTGTTTAATCTAGAGGCAAACAATGTGCTTTTATGAGTTAATATCGGCAGTTTTAACTGCCCAAAATATGGCACTGATCGATTTGTCAAAAACAACATTGAATAATGTCTTATTACTATTAAATACAAGGAGACAAAATGTACTTGCAAGCTCTGGATAATATATGGCTTTGTTGTCTTAGAACTGACCTGGTGTCGAATTGTTATCTGTAGGTAGTTTTACCTAAAGCTGTCAGTGTTTCAAGTTGAACGAACATAGAGAATAATACATGGGTGCGCGGGAATACCAGATTTATTTCGAGTGTTGAACATGGTATCTCACGAGTGAGCGCAGCGAACGAGTGAGATATCATGTTCAACACGAGAAATAAATCTGGTATTTCCAAGCAACCATGTATTTTTCTGTTTATTATATAAACAAAATTCAGTGAAAAACAATAAAACGTCCGTGGCAATGCGTTTTACAACAAATGATATTTTCAGACGTAAAAATATCGTTTTTTTACATGTGTTTAAATACGATTTTTCTCAGTGGCCAAAAACTCTATATAACACTTATGTTTATATAATAAATATGTTTTCTTAATAAGAAATATGTGATTCTGGCCTGGGATCGACACACGTACAGGGTAATGTACCAGCTGTAGTGCATGCGAAAACAACTACAACACCTGTGGATCCCTTTGATGCACAAAATATAACATTGAACTACCCATGGTGGTATGACAAAACAGTAACAGTGTACCCAAGGTGGTACAGACATTGCACCATTGTGGTAGCTATAGGACCACCGAGGCATAAAATAACCTTGATCTGCCCATTGTGGTCAAGCCCATTGAGACACAAAGTAACATTGATCTGCCCATTCTGGTCGAGCCCGGCCAGTGAGGCACAAAATAACATTGATCTACCCATTGTGGTAGAGCCCATTAAGGCACAAAATATAATAACATTCGACTATCCATTGTGGTAGAGCCAATCGAGGCACAAAATAACATTCGACTACTCATTGTGGTAGAGCCCATTGAGGCACAAAATATCATTGAACTACCAATTGTGGTAGAGCCTGTTGAGGCAAAAAGTATCACTCATCTGCCCACTGTGGCAAAAAGTAACACTGATATATCCATTGGGGGTAGAGCACAATTGGTGCCTAATATCTCATGCTGCCAATTTTTTATAGTTTTGCAACTATGACAGATTTGAATGGTGCCATGTTAACTGCTGAATGAAACCAAATGGTTGTTACAGTTAACATATAATATGGATATATTACATTGCATGTAATAGGATGGGAGCTTCTGCGTTAACAGAAATGTATTCCTATTAAAACAAGAATGCTGATTTACAATATTGTATGGATATATTACATCTAATGCAATGGGATGGAATCTGCGCCATGTATTATTAAATTACCGTACGTGTTTTCAATCTACCATATGGACGTCAGGAACATTGTATGTCATGATATTACAAACCTGTATACGTACAGCAACCTAACAAGTTATTGGACAATAATGATGGCCAACGATGGACACTACATGCTAAATGAATTCGATAGTCTATATATTGGACAAAAAAGAATGGTAACACTTGTTTACCAAATGAAAACAAACAAAAGACCATCATTACTTGCAACAAACTTAATTGCACCATGTTAAAAGACATATATTTGTTCTTTCTAATTATTTTCTTCAAGACATTTTCACAAGTGAAGACTATAAAGAATGATTTTTATTGACATTTAATGTCAGGTTAAAACATTGGCACCAAAAATAATATGACATTGTATAAATATAAAATTCCGAAGTACATTTTACAGTATCAAGTAATTATTGCATGTTGTAATTTTGATACTTTTTTGAACAAAATGAATTCATTCATACAGTATGTGTAAGGCAATTAATAAATGAAGTTTATTGGTATAATCAATCCCCAGGGCTTTGCCTTGCGATAGTAACTTCTAGTAATCATATCGTAATAGTCATAGCAAATCTCAAATCTATGATACTATATAAACATTATTATTGAGTATATATGCTTGTTTGTGCAATTCTTTGAACGAGCAATAATGGTATACACAACGAACTATACCCTGCATGTCACAGAATTAATGCATGCCGGCCTGAAATGTTCCCGTCGCCTCTGGAAACCGCATGGTTTCTCTTTCTGGTTGCTGCTTTAGTTGTGGATCAGAGACGTGCTAGTCCTAGGTCATGTAAAGTTCATCTTGTCCTATGGGGGTACTTTCTTTTTTTTGGGTCTCGGGGGGTTAGAAAAAGAACTGAAAATTTTGTAGCACCTGTCTACATATAGAACATAGTGGGAAATGTTTTCCAGAAATGAAAATTATGATTCATCACACCCTGCACATGTTAAAAGTATATAGTCAGAGTCTACGCATCAAGATGATCTGCTCAAGAGAGGAAGACGCTAATAAACATTTGCAGGAATTGTCGAGTTGGCTGCAAAATAGAGCCTACCCAATGTGGCTTATTAGGAAAGAATTTGAGAGGTTACAATCTTGTGATAAAGCATCTAACAAAAAAAGAAAAATAGTACCTTTGACAATTACGTTTCATCTCTGTTAAAGGACTTCGGTCTTATAATCGGTTAATATATACATCTATTATACTTAGATCCAGAAGCTCAGAAAGTATTTTCGCCAGGACCATTTGTGGTATTTAAAACTGGCCGCAACTTGAAAAGTTATTTAGTTAGGGCTAAAGTACCGCCGTTAGTGAGGGAAAAGGGGTGTAAGAAATGTAAGAAAGCACGATTTTAACGTGCAATAATATTCGAGAAACCGACAGCTTTGAGTGTTCAACAGATCATGGTAAACAGTACAAAGTGAACCATATAGGTTGAATTGCGACTCGAAATGTGTGGTTTATCTTCTTACCTGTAAAGTCTGTAAAAAAACAATATGTTGGCGCAACAACAAATAAATTTAGGTGCCGTTGGAATAATTATAAAGCTTGCCACAAAAAGGCAGTTAATAACGAGGCCTATACACAAATGTTTTTCCATCAACATTTCTTGGGTAATGGTTAGTGATTGCGAGATTGTTTTAATTGATAAAACTGACCCAGCGGAACCGACCAGACGTGAGGCATTTTGGATAAGCAAACTAAAGACAATGCATCCTTCGGGATTGAACATAGAGAATGCGTAGCAATGTTAATTATAGTTAACAGGATATTGTTATTTGTATGGTAAATCACTTATATTCAAATTATGCATAATTAGCAAAATTGGGAGGGTATAAATTGGGTTCGCCTGTAAAGTAGGATTATATTTGATGAAGACAATAAAGTCGAAACGTAATGTGTTGAGTTGATTAACTTGGCGAGTGGCAGCACTCTCACCCTTACAAGTAAACTCGTCTGGCGATAAACGGAGTAAAATAATCTGGCGTTAGACAGAGTAAAATAATAAAGTAAGTGAATCTAGGCGCATTGCCACTTAAAGGGTTGACATGATGCATAGGCAGATAGTCAACCCATTGAGTGGCAGCACTTTCCCCCTGATGAGTAAAATCCCCTGGCGTTATAGAAAAAGTAAAATAACTTATGGTGTTAGACAGAGTAAAATAATAAAGTAGGGCGCACTGAAAGGGTTAAACTGGCTTTGAACTAACTTTTAACTAAAAAAGTGTGTGTTCAAATGACATTTAAACAACTTATAAATGCCAGATTAGGTTGTGTGCATTAATAGTTTGTTATACTTTATATAGTTTAACACACCCTGATAAGTATCTCGAATATAAACTACAATATGTCCAATACGGCGAGATTCTCCAACGAATTATTAAAAACACTTTATATAAAAAATTTGCGAAAACTTATATTATCTCTTAAATACAGATATAATTTTAAAGAAAAAATATGCAAGGGAACAATAATTCTTGACTATACTGTATTCTTTACAGTATTAATTTAAACCATTCATACAAACGGTTGGGGGGTTATAAACTTTCCATTATTTTAAAGGGGGGTCTTCAACATTGAGATCATCAAAGAGGGGAGGGCTACCAGATTTTTGTATTTGACATAACAATCTCCCATCCTAGAGTATAAATAATGAACGGTCCCTAAGATATATTTATATTTTTTTCTACTTTGATCACTCATAATTTTGTCATCATGTGACCACTATTATAAAGCGTTGCATCCATAACAGAATCATGCAGTATATATATATATATATATATATGTATATATATGTATAGAGTGCTCAATACTTTATTGTAGAGCTAAATATATCTAATTATTTATGAAAATAAATATATTTAATTATTTATGAAATATATATATATATATATATATATATATTATTTATGAAATATATATATATATATATATATATATATATATATATATATATATATATATATATATATATATATATATATATATATATACATATATATATATATATATATATATATATATAAACCAAATCGACATTGTGTGTATTACTGAGACTTGGCTTTCCTCTACGATTGCCGACTCGGCAATATCTCTTCCAAATTTTAATATTATTAGAAATGATCGCTCTTCATCTTGTGGAGGTGGAGTGTGCATTTTTATAAACAACAGTATATATTGTCAACGCCTAACTGCTTTTGAAGATCCTACAGTTGAGTCTTTGTGGCTCCTCGTTAGACCCACATGGCTCCCCCGCTCGACTTCAGTTATACTATTGGCTGTAATCTACCACTCCACATCAGCTGGCCACACCGAAAATGTAAACCTTTATTCTCATATCCAAACCAATGTTGATACTTTCATGCAATCACATCCTGATGCCCTTGTTTTAAACACAGGAGACTTCAATTATAGGAGTACTGGTTTCAACGCAAGATATATCCAAAGATCAATTGGCCTTTTCCAAATAATTAAGGTGCATACTAGAGATAATGTAACCTTAGACTGGTGCCTAACTAACCGCAATGATAGCCTATACGATCCTATCAAATTTCCACCTCTAAGAAACAGTGATCATAACATGGTTTGTTTAAAATCCCTAAATCTCCCTTTAAAACCTGATAAAGTTAAGGTATGGAAGCGGGACCTTAGGGAAAGCTCGTTACAACCTTTTGGCCACTGGATAACTTCATTTGATTGGTCAGATATTTTTACTACAAATGCGTGCGAAGATAAATATGGAAAATTTAATGACATAATGAGTGATATGATTGATATTTTACTCCCTTTGAAAACAACTAAAGTAACTAAATGTGAAAAACCATGGCTGACGTCATCAATAAAAGAGTTAATTATAAAACGTCAAAAAGCTCTCCATTATTATGGGAAAAATTCTGATGCGTATAAACATTGGCGAAACCAAGTCCAGCAATCAATTAAATCGGGGCCCGATTTAAGTATTATGCCCAATCAGTTGAGAAACTAAAAACTTCCAATCCTTAAAGATGGTGGAAAGAAATTAAGTCGTTGGGTGGTATATCTTCCAAAAGTTGTTGGTATAATTAACTACCTTCTAATGATATTCCTAATTGCCATGACTTGGCTGAAGTATTTAACTGTTTCCTTTCCGGTCTTACATCACATTTTACTCCTTTAACACGCGAGGAAGAACAATTGGATTTCAATGTACCAGGTGAATACCTCATCGACGCTAATAAAGTGTACAATGAACTCCGCAAAATTAAAACCAATAAAAGCCCTGGTCCAGATATGATACCTAACAAAATTTTGAAAGTCTTTGCATATGAACTTGCTCCAGTTATTACGGACATTTACAATTCGTCTATCATTCAGGGCGTGTTTCCGATGAACCTCAAACGGTCTATTGTAGTTCCCATCCCTAAAGTCTCACTACCTCAAAGCGTGGAGGACGATCTAAGACCCATATCATTAACGTCCCTAATTTCTAAGGTCATGGAGGGGTTCACCTTGACAAAATTATTTGCCCAAATTGAGAGTAAATTGGACACGAAGCAGTTTGCGTTACCAGGGAAATCTACGACTCACGCCCTAACATACCTCCTGCACACCATTTTGTCTTCCCTTGAGAACACTTCCTGCTCCGCTAGATTGTTTTTTGCAGACTTTAAAAAGGGGTTCGATCTTGTTGATCATAATGTCATAATATGCGAGCTGGAAAATCTTGGTGTACATCCTGCCATAGTGAGGTGGATAAAAGCTTTTCTTAGCGACCGTGAACAGTGTGTGCGAATTGAAAACTCATACTCGTCGTGGAAGAAAACAAACGGTGGTCTACCACAAGGAACAAAACTAGGACCGCTACTTTTTGCAGTCCTTGTAAATTCTTTGCTCAAGGATTGGCCTGGGAGAGTCAAATTTGTCGACGATACTACGGTCTTGGAAATAATTCCACGATGTTCACCCAGCTTCCTACCAATTATCGTGGACCAAATATCCGATTATGCAAACGAACGAGGAATGAGACTAAATCCAAAGAAATGCAAAGATATGGTTATTACGTTTCTTAAGTATAAACTGGTAGAAAATGACATTTTTATAGGCGGCGATGTGGTGGAGACAGTCTCCAGTTTTAAACTACTAGACGTGTGGTTGACTAACAATCTTTCGTGGGATATACACGTAGATAAAATTTTAAAGAAAGCGAATTCACGCATCTATGCTTTACGCCTATTAAAGGAAGCTGGATTGAGCCCTTTAAACATTGTTCATATTTATTGTGCAGTTATAAGATCCCAGTTGGAGTATGCATCACCAGTTTGGTCCGCTCTTCCAAAGACATTATCAGACCTTATTGAGTCGGTGCAAAAAAGAGCTTTAAAAATCGCGTATCCCACTCTATGTTATGATGAAGCATGCATTACACAAAAGTAACATTAAACTACTGAGTACAAGAAGAGAAGAAGCATGTAGGAAATTAATTAACTCACTTCGAGACCAAGATTCGCCACACAACCCTTTAACTGCAATAGTTAAATCCGGTCTACCAGACCGAACTCATAATTATGATCTGCGTAATAATAATCCGCAACTCTTACCGGTTATGTCTGAACGGTTAAAGAACTTTTTTACCATTAAATATAGTTAACATTTTATTAATACATTTTTATAATAGGTAGTTAATAATAAGTATATATAACATTGTTAACGTAAATTTTAATGTTTAATATTGTAAATATCCTTTCCATGCAATTCAGCTTTAGCTGCAAAATGGATTTTATTAAACTAATAATAATAATAATAACAAGCGACATGCGATGACAAAATGGCGCCGAATTTGGACAAAGTTGTGGATTTACCTTGTCGATGGTTAAACAGCTATGATCTACTTGAAACCAAGTTGAAACTTGTTTAAAATGTTCTTGATACCATTATGTCTGAGATGATTTACATTTTTTGTAGGATATCGACGAGATCGCCAATAAACAGCGGAGTAAAGTGGAGAACTTGGCCAAATACGTCCATTTGCAGGAGGTAGGCACATTTCAAATTATTATTTCGGTCAGAAAATATTAACTATTTTACACTAAACCAGTGATAATATATTTAAATAAGTACCATTTATGTTTCTATAAAAAATATTTAGGGAAAAAGGTAATGTAAGTCCACTGCTGTTAATCTGAATTTGAAAGCCACAAATTGACGTTAAACTATGATTATTGCATGGCCATTTTCATGTGAAATATTAGTGCTAGGCAATTCACCGCTTACCAATGACCACCCCCAATAGTACCATCTCTGAACCATGTAAGCACCTCAGAATAGCCAAAGCTTTTATGGTTTGGTAGATAGCAGTATGGCGAAAGCGTCGTTTTTGGGTGTGGTCAGTTTCGGTCGTTTCGTCCCGGATTGGGGTTCGGGCAGCGTTACCATGTTGACCGTCATGGTCAACTTGCCCTAAAACAGTTGAGATTATCTGTGCTAAATGAAATGCATACAAACTCATATACAGGTCCTAGACTAGAGGTGATTATCGGGGAATATTCGCCGAGACGAAGTCGAGGTGAATATTCCCCGATAATCACCGAGCCTGAGGCCAGTAATTGTTTTAGTATTTTTGCACAAGTTTTTTTGTGTTTTTCTGGTCTGAATTCATTTTAATTTCGCTTATATCTGTATCACTAACTTCAACAAAACGGCTAGCCGCCATTTTGAAAATTTCGATTTTGTTATATTCACCGGTAGGTGAATATAACGGATTAATACGTCAAATTTGACCAATCACCTTGTAGGATTTGTTATGTTCACTTGTACAAAAATACTAAAACTCAATGTCAGCACGCAAACGTCGCAAAATTTCTTTCCTTATGTTTCTTTGTGCTATAAAACAAATATAAAACTTTTTTCTGTATTGATATACAGTTTTAGTATAAATTTAGCATATCAAATGAGCTTTCGCGCGTTCTGATTGGCTAGCTGACTAGTAAATCTGAGGCATTATTTACCACCTGGGTAGCTAGTAAATATTAAATAATGCTTTTCAAAAAGAATGATTCGGCAAATTTCGGAGTGAAATTTTGTTTCAAAATCGACAAAATATTGAAAAAAATCGTCCCCAGAAAACGAAAGTAGCACAAAATGTTGTATTTAACTTGAAAGGTAGGATTCCTTTATTATTTTACTGTGTCAAACATATTCACGGACAATTTAAAACTTATTTAAAACTCCGAAACATTAACTTCAAACAAATAGCAAAAATCATCCCGACTTTTGGGAAAAACCTTGCCGTGATATTCTTTAAAATCCATTTTATTTTGTATGCTATAGATTTCCCAATTTGTACGATACTATTTCTTTTGATATGTCATGTTTTCATTGTGCTGTATGGTGTTCTGACCGCTCATGTATTTGTGTTTTCGAAACTTGTAAAGTAAAAAGTGTTATTAAAACTTTATTTCGATCAATATAGTTTTACATTTCATTTTACCAAATTCCTCAGCTATTTCCTGAAGAAATTAATGCTAAACAGAAACTATTTTTAATTCTATGTCTGGTGAAAGAGTCATTCCGTTATTGTGTTTATATTCCAAGCAGAAATCGAGAAAAACAACTTTGTAATAAAGCAATAAAGTCACACAAGAAGCCATTTTGAAAGCGTGTGCGTACAAGACAGTAGTATAGGGAATGAGGGTTCTAGACCACTTTTTCGGCCCGCGATCTCACCCAACTTCCGGTCAGCGGTTTCCATATTTTTCCCTCAAAAACGCGGGCTCATATTTTTCTAGACCATTTTTCTATTATTTTTGGCATTATTTTTTCTATTATTTTTGGCATTATTTTTTCTATTATTTTTGGCGTTATTTTTTCTATTATTTTTGGCATTATTATTTCTATTATTTTTCTATTGTTTTTCAGCATTATTATTTACAAGAATTATTATCATATGCTAGGGCTCATTTTTCAAGACCATTTTTTATCTATTATTTTTCAGAATTATTTTAATCTTTATTATCATATTTAATTATACTCAAGGGGCCTAGGCTCTTAGGGTCAAACACATTACTTGAATCATCTTTTTTATCTTGTGTGCTCACTCCAATGTTAATATTATTTGATACAGAGAAATTTATATCACCAGCCTTCCCAGTTCTACTAGAACTCTTACGACAACCACAAATCTTACCTAAGCAGGAGAAGCATGACCTCCACCTTGACATCTTATCTTATGATAAACAACATGTTAACTACCTGACCCCGAATATCGGAGTGACCAGCAAAAGGACATATCCATGCTAGTACCAGTGGGCATTGAGTGTTCAGGTTTAACTATAATACACCAAGCTAGCGTGTTATCTACCAACTCCGGCTGGCCTCCTAAATAGAACAAACTATTACCCTTGAATACATAGCAGGCTGTACTTCCACCGGTAGTCGTAAAAGTCCCGTTGAACCAAGTGTATGTCAGTTTTGTTAAGTCTACCGTTCTTAGAGCGATTTCCTTCCTTACCTGTGTAAATTTTCCATTGGATTGTTTTTCCCATACAGTAGCCCACAGGATTAGGGATAAGGGTATGGTCAGCCAGGTCCGAAAAGTGGGAAATCTGATTTAATAGTAATTGACTCAAGATTAAGGTCCGTCATATTGTTAATGAGTCTCCCATGTCTAAATCACCCTTTACCAATCCACCTCTACTACTCATGAACTCATCAGTTGCCCATTTCTTATTAACAGCTAAACCGTCAGTTGTAGGATTTCCAACTCTTGTTAACTCGTAATCGTTAGCATCAAGGTTACCTGATAAAACACCACCACCACGCTTAAGAAACTGTGAACACCATGAAGTCATAGAACCGTAAGAAACAGCACTAGAAGATCCAGTTGACCCACTATTTAGTCCTGTAATAGTATTATCAGCCATGTCAATATTACCACTCATAGTGAAGCCGCTGTCACTGAAAGAACTCCCACTAACATGATCCGTGACCCATTTCTTAGACACAGCAGAATTATCAGTTGTGGGAGCACCTAACTTTATAATTTCATTATTATTCATGTCAAGGTCATCAGATAGGGTAAGTCAACTGTAAGTCTCACGTCTTCTTCTACCACCGCTAATCTTATCTTCCACCCACTTTTTATTAACTGCAGACCCATCAGCACTAGGAGCTCCAACATTCACTATTTCATTTCCACCCATCTGCAGGTTACCAGTCATTCTGAGGGAGCCATCTATTTTTACAAGGCTTTCTAAAAGTGAATTTAGATAGGCTAGATTTACAAGGTGGTTAGAGGTTGTTGGACCCTGCGAACATGTAGGTGTATTTCTAAAACTAACAGTACCAGCAACATTTAGGGATCCTGTTCCATCTAGCCGTAAAAATGTTCCTTCTTCATTTAAGTTGAACCAACTTTTTGTAACAACAGACTGGGGGTAGTCGGATCAGCAACGTTTTCAATTTTGTTTCCACCCATATTAATGTTACCTGTCATTGTCAAACCAGAAGTCTTATCAAACGTTGACAACTTACCCTCGACCCAGCCCTTGGACACAGCTTCGTTAGCAATCCTTGGGTCGGGTAGCCCGAAAAGTCTATATCCGGCCATTGATATATCGGCTAACATACGACCCCCGAGATTAACAAAGTTATTATCAACAGCCCACTTTTTTGTAACGGCAGACTGGTTCTCGGAGGGATCCTTAAGATTCTTAATCTCATGGTTATTCATATCAATGTCGCCGGCAATATTCAGTCCAGTCACAGGTTTGTTTAGCATTTTAACTACCCAGTCCCTATTGGCTGCGAACTTTCCAGTTGTTGGATCACCAACATTTTCAATTTGATTTCCGCCTAATTTAAGGTTGCCAGTCATTGCTTGAGTACCATCAATCTGGACATAGAGAGTGGCTACGTATAAGTCCAGGTTTCTTACTTGTGTCAGGGTCCAGTCCTTACTAACAGCAGACTTTCCAGTTGTAGGATCACCTAAAGCCTTTATTTCATTGGTTGACATATTGAGATCATTTGTAAGGATAAGTCCAGGTAGACTTGCATGTACATGTCTACGGCTGCCTTCAACCCAGCTTTTGCTGGCAGCGTCACCTGGATTAGTAGGATTATCAAGATTAGTTATTTTATTACCTCCCATGTTAATATCCCCAGTCATTGTAAACCCTGCAGGTTGAATTGTAATAGCAGCCTGTTTTATTATCTCATCATCTACCCACTTTTTTGCAACCGCAGACGTATCATCTGTAGGCGCACCTAGACCTTTTACCTCATTACCGTCCATCTCAATATCGCCCTTCATAGTGAATCCGTTTTTATCAAACACACTACCAGTTGTTGGATCTACCTCATTTACACCTTTAATATATCCCTTATAGAGAGCCATTTTATAGAATACATAATGTTTACAGCAGAATTCTCATCAGTATGAATACAGCTGCTGCACCAATCCCAGCTCCAGCAACAACGCTGGCACTAGAAGTCCCACTGCTACTGACAGCAGTTTTATAACCTAAGTTTTCCACTCTCAGTTTAGCCTTAAGGTGCCCAGGTGAGTTGGCTGCAGTAGATTTCTTAGTCTGTTTTGAATATCCGCTGAGAGTATCAAGGTGAGCAGTAGGTGTTGTATCCTGATGTTGCTTCTTAGGAGGATCAGGCTTTTTAACTCCAACATAGTTTACCTTAGTATTAACTCCACGCTTCATGTTATAAGAAGCATTTACAAGAATATTATTATATCCAGGAACGGGGTTCTTTAGAATGATTAGACTGGACGGAACCAGAACTATTCCAGGTGTAATAGCTGTATTAAGTATAACATTTGTGTCCCTGATAGCCGTTCTCATATTAGATAGAGTTACAACGGGATCCGCTTGTACAACACAGTCGTGAACAATATTACCGAACTTTACCTGGGTAGAAAATGATTTTCCCAACTCACCGACAATTGGAGTTCTTGTCGATGCTTGTGCACCTAGTACGGAATATGAGAACGCCTGCACTGACTCATTTAGTAATAGTAGCCCAGTTTCAGTAATATTCTTCGGAACAACCAGGTTGTTAACAGCAATAAACCTTCTATAGTCAGACTTACCTACCAGACTTACTGAAACCCTTTCTTCGTAACTAATTTTTATCTTAATTAGAAATCCATTGACTGAGTTTATAGGGGACGCAACAACGTTCCTAACCGGATTGCTATCACTACCTCTCTTCCTAAGCCAGCTTGCTTTTTCATACTCAAGTCCGTTATCATAGGTGACTCTATAAGTATCAGTTTTATTTTCCCACTTACCAACAACGGGAATGTGACTCTTTACGGGACCCAACCTACTTAAATATGGTTTTAGCCTCTCAGGGTTGTACACAAATTTTCTGATAGTATAGTAAACATGAAAGTCCATAACACTAGTAATAACAGGATAAACATCATTACTAGGAGTCATATGACTAGTTGTGATTCCACTAAGATGTGTAGCAATAAATGCCCCGCATAGTGCAGCAAAATACGGCTTGTTATAATCAAACTTTACATCAACACCCTTAGTGGTAATAAGACTTGATATACTTGGAAGTAGAAATCCACCTGCACCACCTGTTGTAGTAAAGAAGCTTGTAGCGTCAACATACAACTTAAAATTGTTAACATGCTTAGGCCATCTTATTTTAGGAAAGTAACTGTGACCATCAACCGTGTCATTAGAATTTACCCCGTATCCGGTTCCCTTTCCGGAGGCCCACATTGCAGGCCACCCGTCAACTTCACCTGGTACTTCTAACGGAGGCTGCTTCATGTCTATCATAGGTACAAACTGAACAGGCACCTCAGTCTTTTCCTTAGTACCAGTAAGATAAGATGTGAACTCCTTATTATTCAGAAAGCCACCATACCTAATGTCATATGAAGTTATGCCATCTAAGTCCACAAACCATGTTACAACTCCAATATCACCACTACCTGTAGTCATAGCTTCAAACCTAAACCTGTTCATATCAGCCTTAGGATACCTTCTAACAAACCTAGCCCTCTCAGCATTCTCAGCTTTTTTACCAGCAATAGGATCAACATCATTTTCATCTTCTTTTCCATACTTTTTTTCATAATCTTGGTAAGACCTATAAGGCGACTTCCCAACGTCTCCTCCACCTAGTCTCATTCTTAATAACCTAACGTATGTTATTAAGATGAAGTTCACAATTTTACTCCAGAGCTCGCACACTATTATATCACTACAGAATTCAGTTTTAACAAGTAATTATAATTCCGTCTTTATGAAGAGAGTATCAGTATTCTGGGAGTATTTCAATATAAGGGAACCAACAACTATTCTCAAGGTGAAAACAGATGATGGAGAATCCGATGTGATCATTCATAAAGGTTACTACACATTTGACAGTATGAAGAAGTTACTTGAACGACATGGTGTTAAGCTAACCTACTTTGCTGAAACAGCATCCTGCCAAATAGAGGCAGTTAAACAGGATATCACAATAGAGACGTGATTACTGACTATGTTAGGTTTTAGTAGATTTAATAATCCTATGATCCTACTAAAAGGGAGGAGTTTGACAAGTGATAGCAAAGTTGACTTTAATAACGGTCTACGATGTGTAAATATACACTGCAACCTAGTTAGTAGCAGTTACAACGTTAACCCTTGGGGAAGACCCAGCGATGTGATAACAAGTGTTACAGTTCCAACTGACAGACCATTATTAGGCTCAGTCGTTAGTTACATTGATGTTGAAAGCAGGATTTCAGTTATTAAGGGTTCTTTCTCAGAACTTGTATTCCACATGACAGATCAGGACGGGAAACCTATTGATATAGGTGAAGTGCTTATCGAGATGTACCTTGAGCAATAACTACTTGTGTAGTTATTGGCGTCTACTAACGTAGTCGGTAGTTAGCTTACATTGGTTAATATAAGATGGACGATGATATTATGAAAGAACAGGGACTACGAGATATTTACTACAATCCTAAAACTGGATTCCAAACACCAGAGAAACTATATCTTAGAGCAATATCAGACGGACTTAAAGTAACCAGAAACCAGGTCAAGAAATGGATAAACGAGCAAGACACATACACTAGGTACAGACAAGTATTCAGGAAACATAAGTTCAGACAGACGTACGTTCAAACTTTAGGTGAACAGTTACAAATGGATTTAGTTGACATGACAAAATATGACGACAAGAATAAGGGATACCGATGGATTCTAACATCAATCGAAATACTAAGTAGGTACGCATTCACAGTACCAGTGTATAGGAAAAACGCGACATCAATGAAGGACGCAGTCAGTAACATTTTAGAGCAA
>CACRXK020004136.1:0-33008 GCA_902702795.2 Paramuricea clavata
AGCCTCTGGTATTCACGACTTCATCGTTTGTCCAAGCAACAGAAATGGCAGAGCTCATCGATGGATACTGTCAACTGGTGGGAAATCAAAAACACTCTTTATTAAATCGTAAAATAGGTGTGTGAAATTGTATATTCCTGTGAGGGATCCTATCGTATCCTATTAGATCCATGATCCTTAAGATGGGCTATGGGGTATTTGGGTGTGGCGGTAAAATAAATAAATTTTAAATGGCTAGAAACAGGGTTTGTAAAGGCCGATTTTGAGTAGACAACTGTCACATGCAACCTGCTTACAACTTGAGTTGTACTGTGTAAATCTCAGATGAAGTCAGATACAGTAAGTTGCTGAATATTATGTCAGAACTTTGTACATTCATGATTTTCTTTTTCTGATCAATTTGTAGATGATAGAAGATTGCCAAATGTCCCTGTAGCTCAAGGGACAAATGGCAGTCAACCCAGCAGTGAAAATACGTCGACGAGGCATGGATCTGTGACGTCTACTACGACACAAAAAAGCGAAGGTGATTATTTTTCACTTTTCTGATAGTTCTCAATCAGTGATGGTAACTGTTGCGTTTTCATGAAATTCAAATGCACTCCAATACCGCTGAGGATGGCTATAGTGAATGTTGTTCTTTAAGTGAATGTTGTTCTTTAAGTGAATGTTGTTCTTTAAGTGAATGTTGTTCTTTAAGTGAATGTTGTTCTTTAAGTGAATGTTGTTCTTTAAGCGAATGTTGTTCTTTAAGTGAATGTTGTTCTTTAAGAGGCAATTTTTTTCAATGTCACGTATTTGCAATGAAAAGTGTTCAAAACCTAAAATCTTTCTGGCGTTCCTCTCAAAATTACTTTGTTTTAGCTTTATTCTGTAGTTTATAGAGTTAGCTACCTTTTTAAATGCATCTGCCGGTTGAGAAACATAAAATAATAGTTAAAAATTGTCAATTAAAATACAATTATCAATGATGCTTTAAAATTGACTCCATATTTACAGTCATATAAGCAAAACTTACTGGACAGACTCTTCATTTTAGCATTATGAACAGAATGAACATAGCATTATGAGCAGAATGAACAGACTCTTCATTTTAGCATTATTTTACAGATAAAGCACTAAACATACTTTTTAAGTTTTTTTGCCGATTGAGAATCGTATCGAAAAATAAAAATTTTGAATTTAGTCATGACCTCAAGTGATATATTATACACATTAGTTTTGAGCGCGTGTTACGTAACATACAAAAAAATCTCCTCTTAACTATTTTACAAAGCCACAAACAATTTCGAAATTTGCTATCCTACTCAATTATGTATGTTTTTTTTATAAAAGCACTGTGTCTATGTTTAATTGACACTGCTTTTTCATACGAAAGCACTCAGTAAATCGTTGCGAAATACAGGATGAGTAAAAGAAAACTGATACCTCTGTTATTCAAATTAGCCGCAAAGGTATCAGTTTTTTTTATTCACCTTGTACAGGGTGTATAAAAAAATGTAAAAAAAATACTTTCAAATTCAAATTAGCCATAACCTTTTAAATATTCGTTGCTCTGCTGCAGCAAGCTAGCGTATTTTATATCTTATATATGCATACTTGAATAATGCATGCTTACTTTGAAACTTTTTTTTAAATTTGAGTATTTGTTCATACAAATCGAAGTTATCCTAAATTCCCATGTGCAGAAGACCTTGTGTTTTCACGCATTCATTAATTCCAGAAATTATACGGTGTCAAATTACTACAATAGATTACGGTTAATTTGAATTTGAAACTTGAAAGGGTGCGCATTTTTTTATACACCTTGCAGTTGTAGTCATTTACCAATCGTACAGTATGTAGAATGGAATTTGAGTTTGGCTTTGCTGAAGGTTTACAGACAGCACAGAAATACCTCAACAAGCGTTCCAGCCTAAGAGCAAAGAAATGTGATCAATTTTTATGCCAAGCCATTGAAGATTTATATGGTCGGTAAGATTTAAATATTCGCATTAATTTTCACTGAATTTTCATATTGAAATATTGGTTTGTATACAAACCGTATTCCGTGATCCCTAAATTGTGCATTTTATGTTTGTACTAAATGTGCAAATCATATCATGACTCAAAATTTGAGACATGATGCTGTCACAATATAATTTATATGCACACGACGTACAGAATTTTGATCAAAACAAAACGATTTGCCACCTATATTTTTCGCATTCAAGAAGCTATATTGAGATTGAAAATGGTTTCATTGTCTCTTAAACGTACGTTTGCCTCGGCAACGTATTCAAGGTGAATGTACATGTTTTTTAGGTTATATATTTTCGCAATGGTGAATTATGCGTCACAAAAATTACTGTTGATATAATTGACATTTGTAACGCGTATTTTACTGTCTACTTTTTGACATGTTTCGTAAAAATGACCAACAATATTTAAACATTTATCAAACTGAAAGCTGCATTTTTTATTGGTAAACGCTTATTTTACTAAAAGCTGCATTCTTGATTGGTAAACGTGGAACGAATTTGGATTTATTGATGTCATAATTGTGAACAAGGTTATAAGGTTGAGACTGGTACAACACACTGAAAACATTATGCGCGAGCGTAAATTTGCTATCCAGTATTTTTATGATTCATAGTTAAGCCACTCCATACTGTTTGGATTTTGGGCATGCGTGATTTTATAAATCTTGCACGAACTATCCAGAAAAAGAAGCACGCGTTGTTTACTCGATTTCATGCAGTGAGTCATGTAATCAGTGCACATTATAGTAGGCCAAACATGCCCCCACAGCAGATAAACGAACACAGCTCAAATTCAGACAATGAAAATGGAAAAATCGCCACATGTGGCAGAATGAGAACAGTCTTACTGGATCAGACTGTTTCTTGGGAGAATGCAACACTATTATTGAAAGAAATTAAGTAAAAACACAGAATGGGAGTTTCCGAGGAAAGAGCATTTGCAAGCTCTTATTGCTCTCGCATTTATCAAAGTACAATAAGTATAACATTGGTATAATCTTTCCAACGCTTCATTTGAACAATTGATTGATGATTATACTTTGGACTTCCTTATTTGGTACAGTATTTTAAATAGTCTCTTTAATTGGCCTATTCGTATGCTCAACATTTTTAATTTATTTTTGCCACATATGCAGAATTGTAATTTAAATGTTCATTTCAAAAAGCCTCATAATGTTTTTTAGCGTACATTAATCCCCGAGCCGACGCCGCGAAGCGCCGTGCAAGGGTATTAATTCCCCCCGGCTATTTACTCGGGGAAACGAAAGCATTAGCCAAGTCTAATTAAAGTTCATCAATTATCACGGGCGTGGGTGACCAACGATGGGTGGTCATCCTCACTGATCTCAAAAATTATGGCGGACTGTCATGAATAGTGGACACTGATTGGTCCAATTTAAAGTTTGCATTATAACGACTGCATGACGACAGCGAAATAGCAAACATTTCTTGATTTGATGATTGATAATTTTTTTGCAAATTTATTTCATATTTGCTCGCATTTTTGCAAGATTTTGTAAATTTCAAAATCTTTCTCATAAAGAAAGGGCGAAAGAATCGGCTAAAAGAAGGGAGCCGACGTTAACGAAGGTAAGTTTGTTTTGAATATTGATTTTATAATGGCTTTAAAACCCGACGACCTTTGCGTATATGAAACGGCAACTAAACAAGACAGCATATAATTTCAGTATTTCAGTGTATCTTTAATATTGATTCCCTTTTTTTATATTGAATTTTTTAAATAAAAAAGAAAGTAAAGTTATTTGTATGCGAGAATTTGAAATCATTTTATTGCAAACTCAAAGTTTATCGATAAAGCCATTTAAGCAGTTTAGTTTTATAAAGAACACTTTAAAACGTTTTGCGAAGCATTTGTGGTTGAATTTTATCTTAAATTGAAGCTTATATTACGTATAATAACATACCTAACATATATATGTTGGGAAATTGATAATTTTGTTTTTAGTGTTTTAGGCGATTTTTCATTTGTAAGAGTATTCTTAAAAAAATATCGTGTTACCATGACAACTACTTTAGATATCTTCATGTTCGGAAAATACAATGGTTTTGTCAGCAAGGCGAGGGTTTCTGCATGTATGTATTTTCTAGTATGTATTAACCTGAAATTAGTAAAAGCGGTTAGATCCTATGGTTTTTCAGGTTACAAATGCATATAGTACAGATTTGCTGCTTTCGTATCAAACGAAGGGCATTGATCAACGTTTGTAATCGACTTTAATAATTCATGAGCCAACCGAACGTTGATTTCACGAAAAGTACTTTTAGGAAAACCGTAGTTTGTTTATAAGACCATGACACATAATGAGCATACGCTCTGCAGTTGACAATTGATTTAATTTATTGAATTTATTAACTTTACAATCATAGAAAAGTATAACAATGATTGAAGGTATGGTCAACAGGACGCGAGTCCCATGTAACGACCAACCTAAAAGCAGGAGCGCACATTAGGGGGAGTTTTTTGGGGGGCGGGGGATGGGTACGAAACCCCCCTTAGCGTCCGAAGGTCACCAAAAGTCGGTCCCGTTCTTCCTTGATACTGTGCGAAAACTCGGTCCCAAAATTCGGTTACAAGAAGTAATATTTACTTCTGTCAGTGAATATGGACCGACAACACAACAGCTGGTTGGTAAGATGTTATGACCAAGGGACACGCATTCAGCGGTTCATGCATGGCAGAAAGGAAATACAAATACATTTCCTGTATGTCATGTGTATTGGATTTCATAAAATTCGGCCTTAGTAGCTTTTAATGTATCACGTTACATTACATAAAATGCGCTATTCCGCGTTAGCAAGTGGCAACTTCATACGGAGACTGGAGACCAGGTTGGTGCCTGTCGTTACTATTTTTGAAAAGAAATTGAATTTTACAAACATGACTATCTCCTTTTCTAGCTTTATATATTTTAAATGCCTCCATGCATACAAGCTTTCTAGTACAGCAGGATCATACCGGTTTGGGTCTGATCAATTTTCTTACACCACAGGATATATTTTACCGTTATAATTTCATGACATGTATCTCCAATTTTATGTTTCACAAATCTACACCTACACGTATATTTCTTAGGTTCACATTTATACAAATACAAGTCGTTTTATTATCTTTTTTCCTCATTTCCATCAAATACAACATAATTTTCACAGGCATACATTGTGAACAAGACGAGGCCATCACATCATATTTCACACTACACCTTTTGAGTAACATTTAGGGACTATTGTGGTATAAAATTATTACTAGAAAACGGCAATATGGTTCTCATTACCTACATCTAATCTTAAAAAACTTTAAAAACTCTAGAATCAGCTAAAGCAACCATTTCTACTCTGCGCTACTTACCTGACGATGAACAAAACGTAAACAATCTGATTACTTCTGCTGTGAAATTTTCTGAACGTCATGCATAGAGTCGATGCGAGTGGACGAAAGACGAGAAACGGCAAAAAAAGTGCCCTCGAGGATTTCTACAGAAAAGAATTATCCAAGTCCTCGACGTACAAACACAAGATCTTACTGACAACGTTGAAGACATGTGATATTCTTGCCCCGGCAATTAACCTAGATTCTTCTTTCTCCATTCGACAATGATCCCAAAGAAGAAGACATCGACTCTCTCGTAAAGATGCTTCCACGTTCACTACAACCTAACAACGACGTTTTATACGCTGAAGTTGAACTGACGGTGTTTAGAAATCATTTTCGAGAGAACAAGCTGGACATTGAAACAATCGCTGAAGCAGAACGTCTAACTATGAAATTTGAAAATTTAACATATTTCCTTTAACAAACAGATGCTATTGTCTGATTTTAACTGCACCTATTACATCGGCGTCGAGTGAGCGAAGCTTCTCTAAGCTGAAAGATATCAAGACAGTTATGCGCTCAGTGATGAATCAGGACAGGCTTAAGGATTTCATGACATTAGGGTCAGAAAAAGATTTAATTGATTCAATTGACCTGAAGGTAATAGTTGATCGCTGGGTAAAACTCTCCAAGACTCGGCGTATTATTAGAGTGTAAGTGTAGTCTGTGTAGAACTACATGAACAATCGATATGCTATCATTGTTATGTGTACAGATCTTCAAAGCCACCGACCAGGTAACTACTGTAATAAGTAATTTTTATTATATAACATTTAATGTCCATCTTCGGTTAGAAAAGTACAATGGATTTACAAGAAGTGCTAAAGTTAAAATTGATAAGAAGAAATTTTACTATTATTTACATCAATGTTGCTAAAAATGTTTATACTATAGTTATATATTCTATAAAATTAATTTAGAACTGTTTTAAAAGGGATATAGCTCTAGGTATAAAGGATTGCCGGTGTCTTTTAGTATACGATACAACATATGGTAGATTATTTGTTGTTCTTAGATCGTGTTCATGGGTAAAAGGTTGGGGGATAAGTTTATTACACTGGTTGGTCGGATCACTTAGAATTCTTTGGTATTTCTTAACAGTTAGGTGTGCCCTTCTTTGTTCTAGCGTTTCAAAGTTGCACCGAGATGTGCCGAGGATTTTGATGCATCTGTTTTGAATGCTCTCTATTTCATCAATAAGATATTGTGGTAAACCACCCCATATCGGAGCTGCATATTCTAAAACAGGTCTAATCTTGGATTCATAACATGTAATACCGACCTCAGGAGGAAGATTCGCTCTACGGCATTCTCTCAGACTAAACATTCGTTTATTTGCTTTCCTTACAATGTTCTTGACATGACAGTTCCATTTCAAATTGTTTTGATGCCAGACACCCAACAGGTTACTCTTTCCACCGCCTCGTTTCCAATGACCAATGGCTCTGGTGCCGGTATTGCTGTGTTAAAACATATCCACATATCTTTTGTTTTCTTCGAATTTATCGTCATTTTGTTCCTACTAGACCATTCTTGTACTGCTTCAAGGGCCTTCTCCCTCTTAAAATGGAACATTGCCTTTGGAACTGCTTGATCTAAGATTTCCTAATTGTTAAACGTGTAAACTAAGTTATATCTCGCAAAATTGTCTGTTTTGTCTGTCTAATTGCCATTTCAAATGTTTTAATTAAGTACTAGTCCCAATAAACAATTTTAAAAGTTTTTTCATTGTAGCCAGCCAGCCAGGTACACTGTATCATTCTTCGTTATGATCGGTTCCGGACCTTTCTCGAATCAAAAGTCGGTCTCGGTCAGTCCAAACCCCCTTTAAAATTTAGAAGTATTTGAGTATTCGAAGTACTACAAAATTACCTGATGGGACTGACAACGACGCACACTCCCGCATCATCCATCTATGTGTAGTGACTTGCCAAGCGGACTTCGAATCACTCAGTGGAATCTACGAAGTTTAGCACCGAGAATTAATAACACTAAGCTAGATGAAATAAAACTAATTCTAAAGGACCCAGGCAGCGAAACACACATTCTTGGTGTTACGGAATCTTGGGTAGACGAATCAATTGATGATACACGTATAAAATCAATGGTTATACACACGAAAGAAGCGACAGATCTTCAAAAACAGTACCAATTGATAAGCACCATGCAGGCGGAATTATGGTTTACATTAAGGAGGACATTCCCTATTTTAGAAGAAATGATCTTGAATCTATCAATGTTGAATCGATCTGGTTACAACCTTGTCCATCTAACAGTCCGGCTCACCTTATTTGTGTTGCATATAGATGTCCTGAGTACACCATATCGCAATGGATTGAAAACTTTGAAATGCAACTAAATAATGCTTATGTGGAAGGTCATCAACTAACAATAATGGGAGATTTTAACATCGATGTTTCGAAAAATACCAGTGACTCTCAATGTTGGTCGGAATCTATGGGTGACTTACATCTTCACCAGATTGTTACAGAATCAACAAAAGTTACAGAAATTACATCTACACTCCTAGATCATGTATTTCCATCCGTCCCACATAAATTAGAAGCGTTAAAATCCCAAGAATTGGAATTAGTGATCATTATACGACTTGCGTAGTATTTGAAGAAAGTTTTGGTAGGAAACATTCACACACGACCATCAAGTATCGTTGCTATAAAAACTTTAACGAAGAAGCCTTGTGTAAACATGATATGTGTAAACATTTCAACAACTTTTTCTCCACCATTGTTAACCAGTATATTGCGGTTCAACAGTTTTCTAGTAACTTTGATAAACTATCTGAAATGGTGAACTCAAGAATTACTAGTGATAATTCCATTAGAATTCTACAACTAACTGCAGAAGAGGTTTGTAGTTATCTACGTAACTTAAACGCTCACAAAGAAACCGGACTTGATGGCTTAAGTTACAAGATTTTGAAGATGTCAACCTATTTAATAGCTCCATCTCTGACTAAGAATTTCAATAAAGGTTTATCATCCGGAATGTTTCCGACAAAATGGAAAACATCAAAAATTATCCCAATCTACAAATCTGGTGCCAAATGTGATGTCAACAACTACAGGCCCATAGTTATACTCTGCGCTGTCAGTAAAGTTCTCGAGCGTCATGTTCACAATCATCTTTACCAGTTTCTCGTGAGTTATAACTTATTACATCATGCCAAATCTGGTTTTCGAAGATATCACTCGTGTGAAACAGCGCTATGCAAACTTGTGGATATGTGGACATCCAACATGGAGAGCGGCCTCATAAATGGGGCAGTATTTATTAATCTACGCAAAGCTTTCGACATGGTAGATACATATTCGTTATTACGAAAACTTGCAGTTTACAGATGCGATGATTTGACATTAACCTGGTTTAAGTCATACCTGCAAGAAAGAGACCAATGTGTGCACTTTAAAGGAACTTTCCCGTCTAAGAAATCTTCTCTGTATGGTGTCCCCCAAGGAAGTATTCTAAAACCTTTATTGTTTATAATGTTTATCAACGATCTTCCACTATATGTCAATTCCAACACAGACATGTATGCTGATGATTCGACAATTCATACAAGTGCTAGAACAGTTGGGGAACTCAATAATAAGTTAACTGAGGATATGACAAACGTTCAAGCTTGGTGTACTAACAACAATATGGTAATAAATGATGGTAAAACGAAGGCAATGATAATAACAACATCTCAGCGCGCAGCCACATTAAATTCAAATCTACGAGTATAATTTAACGGTGTCCAGTTAAAGAATACCAACAGTGAGAAAATACTTGGGGTTGTTATGAATGAACATCTTTTCTGGAAACAGCAGGTTGACAAAGTAACAAAGTCTCTAATTAAAGGAATTCGTCTTTTGGGGCAGATCAAGGAGTATTTGCCTATTGGTCACCGAGTAATTTACTACAAGTGTTTCTTACAACCTCACATAGATTATTGCTGTACAGTTTGGGGACAATCATGTCATATTATTCGCATACATAAACTCCAAAAGTTAGCTCTGAGAATTATATACGACAAACCGAACCTAACCTCTCCTTGGTCACTATTTAAAGCTGCTGGAGTCCTGCCTATACCGCAAAGAGTAATGGCTACGAACAGCAATAATGGTATATAAATCATTAAACCACTGGGTACCCAAGTACATATTTTTAAGTGACATGTTTGTCTTAAAGTGATCAGTGACAAAACGAATTACAAGAAGCTCAGAGAACAACGAACTGTGGATACCGCGAACGAAACCAAAAATTAGGCAGAAAACGTTGAAATTCAGTTGTGCAACATTATATAACATGCAGTTTACCGCGTGCGACCAGACAATCCTTTAAAATAAGAGCCTATATCAATACTTTTTAGATACTTATATATAAGTTATTTGTTTGCACGACTTTTATTTGTGCTTGTTGTACTGAAGTCCAATTTAATGTGTAGTTTTAATAGTAAATTCGTAATAAGTAGACGATAACAGTTGAACAGATGGCCCAGTGTAAGATTAGCGTTGCTAAACTGGTTTTTGTATAATTGCACCTTCTTTAAATAAAGTTTATTATTATTATTATTATTATTATTATTATTATTATTATTATTATTATTATTATTATTATTATTATTATTATTATTATTATTATTATTATTAAAATTTATTAAATGTGCGCCCTCTTCCATTGGATAATTCAGGATTTATGATAAAAGCAAATGCTCGAAGCAGCTCGTTACCCTCAACCCCCTCCCCTATCTCCAACAATCAAACTCCCCGACCCTACCCACCCACCCATACCTTGGGAAAATTGGTTGACTGTTATTTGATTGCAATTATATGCAATACATAGCAATCTTTTGCATTATGCGAAAAATCCACAGAAGTGTTGTATCGATAGCTGTTGTCCTTGTATTAGTCCATTCTAAATGCGTTAAACAGAGAGCTTAAGTCCTAAGGCGCGGCCATTAAAGACGTGCGTTCCTAGACAACAGATCACTGATCACTTAACGCCCGTATTCTAAAAGCCCACTCACACTCACACTCAATTGGTGGAGGTTCAATCTGTGCTTTTCTTGAGTGTCAGTGATGTTTTTTAATAGCTGAAGAGTTAGTGTCGTACCTTACTATGTGACTACTCACCCTCCAGCTATTCAAAAACAGCACTGACACTCAAGAAAAGCTCAGATTGAACCTCCACTCATTGAGTGTGAGTGTGAGTGAGTGAGCTTTTAGAATGCAGGTGTAAGACCTAAGGCGCGGCTATTAAAGACGTGCGTTCCTAGACAACAGATCACTGATCTGAAAAATTGCAATAAATACAGACAAATGGCGGTCAAACATTGTCTGAGTAGAAATTTATCATTAGTGTCCTCTCTTCCCTTTACATTTTCCGCAAATAACTGATGATTAGACACTGTCTAGTAGAGGTGTGCAAATCCGATCCGAATCCGATCCGAATCCGATCCGAATCCGATCCAAACGGATTCATTCGAATTTCGGAACAAAAATATACATTTGGGATCGGATGGGATTCATAAAGTTGTTTCGCAGTCGGATCGGATCGGACTTCGATATTCAAATAAAATGAATTAATTATCCACGTATTATTGCAAGAATTAATTATCCATGCATGTATCAAAGCATTCTCGCGGTTGTCGCCGCATTATTCGTTTGATACTTCAATTGGACGTCACTTTGTCAGCTTCTTGACATGTATTTCTTGCTTTTATATTTATTTGGTTAAACATTTCAACGTGAATGAAAAATTTATTTTATTAAAGAATTCTTCGGATCGGATCGGATTGGAAAACTTTATTACAACTCGGATTGGATCGGATTTGCATTAGACAGTTTGTAATTGGATCGTATTTTAAACATTAGCCAAATGTCGGATTATAAACGTCCAATCCGATCCGATGCACACCTCTACTATCTACATACCACACGTCTCATCATCTCGTGCTTAAACTTTCTAAAACCGCCCGCACGCGGGTGGGAAAAAATTCGCGAAAACTTGACCAACGTGTAGAGGCCTTGTTATGTATATTATATTCATTCAAAAACAGTAATATATGCATGTTCTATGTATTGGTGCGCGTGTTCTACGCATGATCTAGAGCACCGCTCTCTATATAGTACCGTGTCTGGTTTCTGTTGTCATCGACAGAGATGAGTCCTTACCAATTTACATGCCACTTTAAGGCTTCAACCGCAAGTATAGTACATTGTACAGAGCGAAGTTGTAAATTTTGGATTAAAGTATGTCGTTTGCAACTTGCCAAAACGTTAGTTGCATAACACTGTTTGTCAAAGAACTAAGTTTAAAAAAATCGTGCTTTTTCTATATTTGTACAGAGGTTCATTTTTATTACATTTGTTTATTTAGCTGTATATAAAATAATGCTCTGGGAATAAACTAAAAAGCACGACACTAGACAATAGCTAAGATAAAACAGATCTAAACGACACTAGACAATTGGCCAACTTCTCTGTTAGGGCCTGTCCATGCGAGATTCATGACCTGAGTTGGGATCTACATTTCTCTTGTTGAAAGGGCAAATGAAATTATTGTTAAGGTCTTCACTTGCGCAAGGTGAGATCTCAGTCAAGTGGGATAATATTCTCCATATTAAGGCTTCATCTTACCGGGATGGGCATTATTTGGACCCGTAATATAGCTTTGAACGGCATAGATGGGATTATAAACAAAAAAATAAAACATTAATACACCTAACAGGCGCTTTTAAAGCCTCGATACAATGTGTAGTCAGTTGTTTAATTACATCAAAAAATATTTCGATGACAGCAATGTTTACCTCAGGTAGTCCCGCCGAGTCGGGATATTAGGTGAGATAAAAAGTGTCATACGAACACAAATATAATTCACCCTATACTCAGGCGACCTGCCCTTGCAACGGGCCCATACGACAGGCCCATTAGCTACTCACTTTGAAACAGGTTTAAAATCAACTTTTGGGTCAACTTCATCCTTGTGTCCCGATTGTAACAACGGTGTTTTTTCTTCCATATCGATATCCTGCTAGGCTTAGGTGTTGTTTACATGAGTCCGGATTGACTTTCAAGTTTCAACCCGGATCGAAATATCAAGTGAATCCGTGTTTACAATGAGATCGAGTTGTAACTCATTTCGGACTCATGTAAACATTTAATAGGGTTTGTATTAAAATGGATTGAGTTCAATCCGAATTAAAAGTCAATCCGGATTCTTGTATAACTAAACATCTACAGCACCTTAGCTTTGTGGTAAAGCCAGACAACTTGAATAAATAGCTTTAGTATTTTTGAACAAGTGAACATATAATAAATCCTACAACCTGACTGATCAAATTTGACATATTAAGCAGTTACATTCGATCACCTACAGGTGAATATAACAAAACTGAAATTTTCAAAATGGCGGCTAGCCGTTTTGTGGAAGTTTACTGATAAAGAAATAAGCGAAATTAAAATAAATTCAGTACCAAATAACACAAAAAACTCGTGTAAAAATACTAAAACAATTATTCGGCGAATAATTGTTAAATATTCATTAGCGCAAAGAGTGCGATTAATTACACTTCATTTCCACTATTGATACCTTTGCGATACACCGATTTGTATTGATATAATAACTTTCCGCTCATAAATCAATAATAAGTATTGTACAACAATTAATAATAAGTATTGTACAAGTTTTTGTTTATGCGCTTTTTTTCCTGGAAAAATTAAATCAATGGTAAGAAAATATTTTGATGAAGTTGTAATATATTTGCTTACGGCAATGCACATTCATTACATTCAGTGCTTTATTTTCAGGCTCTTTAGCTAAAAAAACAAACAGTTAGTACCAATTCCATGCAATTTAATTCCATGCATAAGTCTTCTGACTATAACAAATAATTTTCCAATACGTTGAAGAACGTAACAAGGACAATATCGCTCGGTCTTGATCAGTGTATATGTTATCCGGATGGGAAGGCCCGGATATGGGATAGAAAAATATTTTGTCGAGGTCTCAAAAACGGCCCGAGACCGAAGGCCGAGGGAAGTTTTTGAGACCGAGCAAAATAATTTTCTATCCGGACTGACCTAAACGGTAAATAAGGTATTTATTTTTTTGGTCGAAGACTCAGAGGCAAATGGCAACGGTTTTATTAGATTGCGCATATAGAAAACAAAACAATAAAAAAATTTTGATGTTTAATTATCTTATTTTAGAAAACAAACAATTCAATTAAAATACAGTACAATTATTTTATCCATCATTAAAATTATTTCAAAATTACATATACATATTTTTCAGTTTTAAAATAAACATACAAAAAAATTTTGCTTTGCTTCGGCCATATTACGTATAGGATTCCGGACCGTGGTCAAATATCTTAAAATTCCGCCCGCTGCTGCAGCCAATTTATCAGATTGTAGAAAACGCTAGGATTCCGGCATTCCGCCCGCTGCTGATTTACAAAAAATAAAATTCGCTTCGTAAATGTGACATATTAGCGATTGGTCTATATTGATACGGTCCAATGTACAACCCAGCGTATGTGCAGAGGTGCATAAACCAGACCTGTCATCATATCAGCGAAGCCCACTTTCGAGGTTTATAACTAACTTATATCTCATTTGTGGAGGTTTTGCTAACATATTTTGTCATTTTCGAACATTTTTTATGAAAAATTCTCGCGTTTTGTCGAAAAGTTTGATGTAATTATTTATTCAAGGTATATTAGCTAGTTATAAACCTTGGACGATCAAAGAAAACCGACACAAATGAGATATAAGAAGCACTATAAACTGAAACCAGATAGCTTGCAGGTAGCCACGCATTGTGTCAGTACGTAACTGTACAAAAGGATAAAAATGCGAACAGCAGTGAAAAGTCTCCCTCAGCGTTTTTTCCAGATGCTGGGACGGCAGTTTCCAAGATTGCAAAACCTGCCTGCAAGAATCAACACAAATAAACAAGACAAAACTTATCTGTCAACAATTTACATCAATAATGCATTTGAGAAGCCACTACGACCAGAAGACAATAATCATTCTCATTCGATTCATAACCCATTGCAACTCCAAGTCATCTATGTTGACCCGTGGGTTTTGATACATAAACCTTAATCCATTGCGGCTCCAGTACGCCGCCTACCGGCGAAAACATATTTTCAGCAATTTCGTAACAGGCGGTTTTTCAACAAGTCGTACCAATGTTGTCATTTTATCATGTTGCTACATGGTTACTATGGTTGTTACTCACAGCTTGTTAATATACTTGATGAAAGTGCAGGACGATAAAAAAGCTGTTGGACAACTTGTAACGAGACTAATCAATCAAGAATCTTGTACCAAGTTGTGAAGAAGCCAACTTGCTGCTGACAACTTGTGAAAGCGATCGGGGTTGGCAAATACAGCGGCAACATCAATGAAATCCATAACAAACTGACAACCTGCGATGCGAATTACCTGAATGTTTTACATTTTACGGATATAAATGAAGTGAAATAAAATGCTGGTTCACACGACAGCCGTTTTTGGGACCCATACTAACCTGTGTCCAGACATTCACTTCACCACGAACGCCCTCGTAAGAAAATTAATTTGAAAAGCTTTGCCTTGATGATGGCCACCGAAACTTTAGGAAACGACTTCTCTACTTTCATCTGACAAAGGCATATTTTGTTAACGAATGGATTAATAAATTGAACCGATCTTTATCCAAGATTATGCGTGTAGTTCAACTGATATGGCTGAGAGAAACGAACCGGGTTAGCAAAATCATTTTGCGTTTAAGGTGGCTCCCTACAATCGCGTGCAAAAATTGTTGAGACAAGCAGGTTATCGGCCCCCTCCTTCCTGTAACAAGTGGTTCTTGTTCCCCTTCCCGTCGTGCAATGTTGTTAAAACGAATTTGAGGCAAGGGGTAATCTAATAATATGTTTACAACATTGTTAATGGAGGGAGGGCGAACACACGTGAAAAAGATCACCAAATGTGAAGAGTCTCATTATTTTTGCACGCGATTGTAGGGTCAAAGTGTAGTTTAGAACATGGTTTATTTTGATCAGGGGTCATCCTCACGACTCGCGAGTGGAATCTTCGTTGTCCTGTAAAAATCTTCAATCAAGACGTGGAAGGGTTTTGCTTTTATTTATCGGTTTTTTATTATAATCCTAAAAATTTTGAAAATTCAAAGAGCAGGTATGTTGTTAAGCAGTTTTTATCCTACTTTTTACTATGGCTTAAGGTATTTACGTAATTTCAATAATGTCTTTTGTAACAGTGTTCTAGACAGTGTCGCGGACTAAAGGAATGTTTTTGCGGGCTTCAAAGCACCCGCAAATGTAACTAGTTATCGTTACGTTTTATTCCTAATTTTTTAACTAGTTACAGTTACAATTTACGTTTTGAAAAAAGTAACTAGTTACCGTTACAGTTACTCAAAAAAGTAACGATTACATGTAACTACTTACTTGTAACGAAGTTACTCGCAGCACTGATAAGGAATGAGTAATAACATTTGGCATCACGAAACCACATTTAATAGGTTTTGAACACCAAATTGCAGGAAGTAAAGAATTGAATTCGGTTCGGTCCTCTTTAAAGAGTGAGTGTCAAGCTAGTGATCCTTTGCACGCTGATATTTAAATTCTATGTTTACATTCGGCTATTTCTGATGAATATACTTCCCTTTCAAACATTTTGGAATAAAAAACGCAATATTTCACAAGATATGATGATTTACTTCGTTTAATAGCAAAAATTGAGTCGTTTTTCAATAGGATTCCGATAAATATGGGCCAATACAAATTAAATATTGGAGATTACTTATAAAATAATATCAATCAAGAGTCGGCCATTTTCTGGGACATCAAGCGCCCAAAGGATCACTGGAATGATACTCTTTAATGTTTCTTGTATACGTTCTTTAAGTGTTTCTTGTGGTGTCCTAGGGTGGCAAACTTGTGTGATGTTGAAAATCAAAATTTCCACATTCTTATTCCTAAAGCACCAAATTTTATCTGTTTTTCAATGTTATTCAGTGTTTTAATATAGCTGTAGTTATGTGACGTCATCATTAGAGCGGTCTCCATGCAATGATGATAAAAGAGCGTCAAAATACATTCAAACTGTATTGTACGATTTACGAAATGAGTCCCTCAGCAAAGCATAAAGAATGATAGCAACTACAGTTGTAACTGTTAACGTTATAACGATAGCCAACCAGACGTTGAACGACCCAGATGCGACAGGATTTAGGCGCGTAAATTCCTCTGGATCATTCCAAAAATCACAGTACATTTCACGTAAATTTTCACCGCTTCCCAGTTCATGCAGTTCATTGAACTCCAAATATCTCTCATTTGAGTCAGTAAACTTGGGCCAATCAGGTAACCTTTGAAACTCCTCTTTGTTGTAGGTGATGTTTGTAATCCCAACATTCGGGTCCCTTAAACAAGAATCAATAACAAATTCAGAGTTAGGAGAAGTACTAGTTGGTGTAGAATAAGCATACACCCTGGCAACCAATCACCAAATCGTTTAATAGATGCTGGTCAATCAATATGGTAAGTTCACATATTTCCTGAGACTCGTATTATATTCCAACAATATGGATATGTCTGATTATAAGTTTGCTTCGGTCAAAGAACAGTAAGTTTGCCGCGGTCAAAGAAGAGTAGTTAAACAGTGCATAAGGCTAGATGTAACAATCCGGATACAGTCTTAAATCCTCAACACAATGAACCTGATTTTCTGAAAAGAATATGAAACTCGCATAATTAACAAAACAAACACCTAGTTCTATCCAAATGTTGCGTATAAGACCCCGTTTACACGGTACCGGACGAATTTGGGACCGGACAAAAATTCGTCCTTTTTCGCCTGTTTACACGTGAATTCGTCCAGTTAGGGGGTCTCAAATTCGTCCGGTTCCGTGGTTCTAGTGTGTTTACACGGCCGAAACGGAAGAATTTTCGTCCGGTCACAAATTCGTCCGGTACCGTGTAAACGGGGTCTAAGACCTCAAAACCTTGACTCAAACCCTAAATCCATTTTATATTTGAGAAAAAAAAAGTCAATAACATAAATATATATCAAGCTCAATATCTGAATCAAGGTACTCACCCATTTTTGGCAAAGTTCGTCCAGTACGTAACCATTCGAGATGACATAACCATGTCTTCTTCAGGAAAATGTGTATTGTTGATGGGGAAGCCAAATGTACCCTAAAACGACGTCAGAAAAAGTATTTAAATTCGCACTTAAAGAAAATAAATTGTTATATTATATGTCTGCTATTTCAAGGTGCAGATCATTTCGCATTCGCATAGCTTAGCAAATTTATATTTTTTTCTCCACTTACCATGAGATCTGAAGCATGAGCAGCAAATCCAAAAGTACCCTGAGGATAATAAACCAGCAAATCCAGAGGAGGAGTATACGAGAATCTGAAAACATATACATTTTTACCTATCGATTGAGTGGACCATGTTCTTGCTAGTTGAGTTGTCTGACAGGCCCAATACTTATCAGTTTCCAGTTCAATCGTTGGTCTCAATGCTTCAACGAAATTAGGATAACTTTGTGGTTCGTATAGCTCTAAAGCTTTTTCATGCACCCTTTCAGATAGATCGTCAACTTCTATCTGAAGAATTTGCTGGAAATAATTAATGTAAAATTCAGTTGTTTGGTTCTTCTGCAATTTAGAAAAATGCCAAAGGAATGCCTCGTGCTCACAAACGCCAAGCATTAGATCAATGTGTTTATGTTTTCCTTCTATAAGCATTTTTGCAGGTAATTCTTTCAAGAAATCCCCATCAATAACTGGTAACAAGAAATTTTTAGTCATAGAGTATTCAGTGGTTCGGTAATGTTCCATTATATCATCGGTGCTAAGATTTTGAAGACATTCCAAAACATTTTTATCATTCTTGCATTTCACTTCTCCAAGAAATTTCTCCGACATATTCTTCGCAGTATCCATATCGACGATCCCCATTGGAAATGTGATGCTTCCACTTTGTAAAATACTTCTTTGAAAGTAAGGCCAACTTTCCTCAGAGAAAAAATGACAAGAAGCGGAACCTGATCCAGCGCTATTTCCAAATATAGTCACCTTTTGAGGATTACCACCAAATCGCTCAATGTTCTCCTGTACCCATTTGAAGGCTAACCTTTGATCAAACAATGCTAAATTCCCTGCCAAGACAAAAATAAACAGTCAATTTCCAACTACATACAGTAGTGCGGAAATGCCATCACAATTATTTAACTTGACCTGGAATTATATACTTTAATTTATATTACCTGTACCGTTTACCGACATTAAAAATCTACAGCAAATCATTTCATCAATTGAACCATTCCACTGTTACTACAGTTCAATGGAGCTTTTTATCGCAAAGTTAGTGATAACCAAATGTTAAAATTTAAAAAATGTTACTGAATATTTCAAGTCTACAGAGGCACATTAGCAAACATTGCTTAATTTTCTTAATTAATGTGGTTTAGCAGGAAAATAGATCATTGAAAATAATGTGTGTTATTTGGGAAATGTTACCTCTGACGCTTTCATCTCGAGTTACCAAAAGTCCTAGATCAAATAATCTGTAGTTTATTGTAACAAGAATGACGTCATCACCAGCCGCTGCAACAAATGAATGTCCATCAAACATTCCTGCCGTTCCTCTTGTGTACCCACCTCCGTGAATATAGATCTAGCAATTAAAATTTAAAATTGAAGAAAGAGACCCAAATTGAAAATTAAAAGGTAATTAGCTTAGGATTCGGCGAATCTACGGAAACCAGATGTAATATATAGCCTAATAATAGGAAAGCGACATTTTTAACAGCTTCCAGGTGGAAGTCAATCGAGCAAATATAGACAGCAAGTGAGGACGACAGCCATTCTTATTGAAAATCACGAACATGAAATTCCATTGACTGCCGTTCTTGACTTCAAACAAGAAATCCGGTTGCCATCTATAGGAGCATGATTGACTTCCGGTTGGCGTAGGTCATGTAAAAAACGTCACCTGCCTAACCTCTCTATTGTCTGAAAGTGAATTCCCGAATACATTACATCCGCGATCCAGCGTATTTGAAATAACTATAGCCATTTCCGAAATACGGAAGAGTTGCCTAAAGTAATAACGCTAAATTGCGCCTTCGTGCTAAACTAAAAGTAGAAAAATTATAAATTTGAAGTTGAAGAGCAATCGGCCGAGATTCGAAAATGACCCACTCGTGTAAGATCCCACGGTTCGACTTCGACACTCCGGTTTAGTGTCTCCACTAAGAGAACTATAAAGTATAAAGTAGCAACATAGCTAGCCGTATAAGGTTGTATATGAAATCATTGCTCAGAAATTGAAAGATGTTCCTGCCGTTCGATTTCGACACTCCGGTTTAGTGTCTCCACTAAGAGAACTATAAAGTATAAAGTAGCAACATAGCTACCCTTATTATATTCATTTTGAAATCAGTGGTGTTTCCTGCAATCTGATTGGTTCACAGGAGTGCAATTTCAGCACGAATCGCACTCCTAGCAGTGCGATTCGTGCTGAAATCGCACCTTCTTTCAACCAATCACATTAGAGTGCTGAATTCAGCCAACCAATCATATTTAATCATAGGATTCAAACAGCCAATGAATTTTAAGAAAAATGTGATATGGCAAATGAGCAAAAACAAAAAATTTACCTGTCATGATTTATACTCTTGAGTGCCTAAGCAATTTTTTGCACATAAAAACAAAAAAATATGGATAGCTACAGTAAACTATCAAATAATTGTAAAGAATTACATATTTTTTGAAATTTCACAAATAGTAACTGGCAAAAATGCCAACAAAAGCAAATTTAAAGCATCCGGACGGACAGGACTACGGGAAAACAAAGGTAAATTCGCCTATCGTATTTCCAATTTTAAACGCACAAAACTGCACCAAAACTCTTTCAATCACTCGTAAGACCTACAATATGTTTAAACTTACTTGTGTTGTCTCTTATTCTTTATAAATGTCTTCATTTCTTTAAGATTTTTTCAGTATTTGAACGTATTTATAAACAAAACTTACAAAACTATTAAGAGGCAATTTTTTTCAATATCACGTATTTGCAATGAAAAGTGTTCAAAACCTAAAATCTTTTTGGCGTCCCTCTCAAAATTGAAATGCATCTGCCGGTTGAGAAACATAAAATAATAGTTAAAAATTGTTAATTTAAACACAATTATCAATGATGCTTTAAAATTGATGCCATATTTATAGTAATATAAGCAAAACATACTGAATTTCAGAAGTCATTTTCTCTTTGGCGTATCATCTAAAATCCCTTCATTTTGTCATTATTTTACAGATAAAGCACCAAACAAAATGTTTAAGTTTGTTTTCCGATTGAGAAACGTATAAAAAAATAAAAATTTTGAATTTAGCCATAACCTCAAGTGATATATTATGCGCATTAGTTTTGAGTGCGTGTTACGTAACATACAAAAAATCTCCTCTTAAAGTGCATCTTGCTCGCTTATTGTTGCTATGCTACAGCACTCAGGGAGGTATCGGAGGTGTGTCTTTTGCAAACAAAAACGTTTCCAGTTTACAAAAATATTTAAGCTAGATTTCAAAATGAATATCATAAAGTGGAAATTGAACTTCGTGTCGTGCAATTTTGGACTGAAATCAAACTTGTGATTACAAATCGCACTCCCGCTTCGCGGTCGTGCGATTTTGTAATCACGCGTTTGATTTCAGTCCAAATAGACCCTTTCAAGGTTTATTCCGCCATATTCCGGGGGTGAAAAACATTGGGGCGAGCGCGCGGCTAAGCCATGGCTGCCATATATTTTACTAATGAGTGAGCAATAATTTCGTGTGGACATTTTGTTGATTTTCTCATGCTATATTAAAAGATAGCCCAAATTTTTGTATCCTGGCTGATCTGTGTGTATTTTCAAACTACTGGTAAAGATTTCAATGGAATCTGATTGGGGGAAATCCGTGAATATACTGATTTCTCCGACACCTTTTAGCGAGCTGTTAACAGTGGATTCACCACAACAAAACGCCGGAAACAGAGCTTTTACGTCTCTGTTTGTTTAAACAAAACAACATTAGAAAAGAATCATGTTAAAAAAACAAGACAACAGAGCTGTCGGGAAAGAAGAAAGACGTCCAGGTGCGAGAGTGTGACCTGATACCAATGTCAATCTCACCTTTATCGAATCCAAAGGGTATATATTGAGAGATATTGAGAGTTTGAGTTGTTTATATTTTATGTTCTCATAGGAGGACTATATTGCAAATAGTCATTTTACTTTGGCTGTTTATGGCTACAAAGAAGAAGCTTGAATACGAAGATTTTGTTGGGTTGACAGAGTGGGAAAAAGGTTGAACTTGTGGCAAGAGCATTTAAAGCGTATGAATTGGGTGCTCCAAAGAAATTTACACAGGAACAAATTTTTGATAGTATTAACTAGGAAGGAATACCAACAAAGGCTACAAACTAATGATATTATTAGAGCGATCCTAACACTCTGTGCGATGAATATTGGAAAGATGATATTCAAACATGGCCACATCTTGATGATGGAATGCTACATTCTACGAGTAAAGGCAGTGGATGTTGAATATATTGGCAAATACAAAGATGAGAGGGCCTACTCATATTGGATGGGTGGATTTGTTGATATAATTCATGTTGCCAAATGCCCCATTGACAAGACCATGACTTTTTTGTAAAGCTCTGTATGTCCATCACAAAGGATTTGTGATGATTCACATATAAAATTGTGAATGTGTGTCCTTGAACAGCTGGAACAGTCGAGGCATGTAATCATGTACTTGCTCTCCTCTATGTATAAGATCATGAGTTATGACTATGCTTGCAACAAGCAGTATATTTCCCCTGCTTGTATGCCGGTACCAGTGCTCCCCAAGGATGGAACAAAGGAACATGAAAAGAAGTAAATCCAAGCAAGGTTAAAAATTTAATATTTAGACCAAAATCCTGGCCGCGATTAAACATTGAGGAAATAATTTGACCCCAGAAAACCTCAGGACAGAAATATAACCGATGAAGGAGTTTCTTTATCATTTATTTATTTAGTTTTAATTTTTCTCCCCTATGTACAGTTCCATAGACAATATTTACATATATTTCCTTATATTAATTTGGGCTAAAGACCTACTAGATACTTTGTAGGCAGGCCTTTTGCTTTAGGCCTCTAGTAAAGGTTTATAGTTAACTGTTAGATTTATAATATATTATTTTATTTTACAGTCAACTCAGAGAGAAAATTTTCAGAGTAATAGAGGAACAGTAATATGCAAATAGAATAATATACAAATAGAATGTTTTCATCAAGAAATGCTGCTTAATTTGTTTTTTTGAAGATGTATTGAGAGTTTATGTCTTTATTTTTTATTCTAGTGAGTTCCATACATCAACTCCATTATTAGAGAGAATAAGTTTTACATAATTTGTTCTTTTATACAACTTGTGAAGTTTTGATGAGTTTCTTATGCTATTTTGATGAATTTGATTGATAGGCACAAAAGTTTATCAAATACATCAGGCAGGTTTTTAAGATTATTGAACAACATTGTAGATACTGTTCCTTCTGCTTGTGTTTCGCTCTCAGTTGGCTATGGGGGTGGTACTGCCAATGAGAACAACTGATACTCTCAAACACTTTGGATTCGCCTACTTTTAGAAGTTTATCTTTTAGATCTAATTACTAATAGTATGTCATATAATTATAGGTGAGATTGACATTGGTATCAGGTTACACTCTCGCACCTGGACGTCTTTCTTCTCTCCGACCGCTTTGTTGTATTGTTTTTAAACATGATTCTTTTGTAATGTTGTTTTGTTTAAACAAACAGAGACGTAAAGCCCTGTTTTCGGCGTCTCGTTGTCGTGAACCCACTGTAAACAACTCGCCGAAAGGTGTCGAAGAAATCAGTATATTCATGAATTTCCCCCAGTCAGATTCCATTGAAATCTTTACCAGTAGTTTGAAAATACACACAGATCAGCCAGAATACAAAAATTTGGACTATCTTTTAATATAGCATGAGAAAATCAACAACATGTCCACACAAAATTATCGCTCATTCATTGGTAAAATATATGGCAGCCATGGCTTGGCCGCGCGCTCGCCCCAACGTTTTGCACCCCCGGCAATATGGCGGAATAAACCTTGAAAGGGCCTGTTTGCACTCCACTCAGTTCAATTACCATTATATATAAGGTTGTATATGAAATCATTGCTCAGAAATTGAAAGATGCTCCTGCAGAAGATAGATATTTTCCACTTTATTCAAAGCATCTAAAAGGGAAGAAAATGCCAATTTATAAAACAAATAGTGTCCTACCATGACAGCAGCAGATTTGTGTCTTGGATGTGGTGTCCAGATATTCAGTATGAGACAATCTTCTTTCATTATGTAAGGAACTTTAATTCCCTGAGGGCACGCGATTGGCGTATCGTCTGGCTTTTTCAAGAGTCCTCAAAAACCAAAGCAGAAACATATCATGGTCTGAAAAAAACAACTATAACCTTAGAAAATGTATTTTTATTCAAAACACTTATTTTCATATTTTACGGACTTGTTTGAAGCCTAGGCCTGGTTTCTCCCTAAAGTAGAATTTTTTGCTATCTAATTTCCAAGAGAGTCAGCATCACTAGCTAGTATAGAAAAGCGTTGTTAAATTATATTGTGTATTGTATGAAATAATAAATGAAACTGTAACAAGCAGGGATGGACAAAATTTGCAATGTTACAGTTACAGTTACAGTTACAGTTACAGTTACAGTTACAAAAATAAGAAAACCAATCCATAATTATTGTATTATTTGTACTTTAATCGTATGCTCGTACATCGCAATAGTTGTCTGTTATGTACCACAGTTATGAGTTATGACCAACTAGTAAGGATCTAACACTTAACTAAGTGTCCGATCATCTTATTTATTCCATCACTTTATTCCATCATTCCAGCATATATTTACCATTTTACCTCATTGTGATGGCAGGGGTGGCAAAAGAATTAATTTCTGTCAAATATTTAAAAGCTGCTAATGTTAGCGTGTACAGTGTAATTATAGTAGAATAGTTGTAACTTGTATAAAGTTGAGTAAACAGAGTTATCTCAAAATGTTGAAATATTTTCTGAAAAATCTTCTGCAAACTCTCATCTAAAAAAAATTTCTGGTAACTAGGTTCTCAGGTTCCGATACCTTTTCCACCCCTGGTAATATGAATAACATTATGAAAAAATATTATGAAAGAAATTTTTTGTAATCAGCATATCTAGGATTTTATTCGTTAAAAATAAGGTTCTAAGATTTTGTAAAATAACCTATAATAATTAAATAGCAATTTTTTTACTCGACTCCGATTGGTTGATTTCAGTGTAGTAATCCCAAACAGCAGTGCAATATCCTGTAATCAAAGTGCAAAAACGTACTGTAGCAAACTGATCTGACTGTTGGAAAAACATTGTGATGATAAAAACAACCAATCAGTTTAAAACCGATCAATTTAAAGAATTAACGGTCCCAGTTCGCGTGGAAAATATGGCTTGTATCTCTATTTTTAAATGGAAAAGCCTTTACCTTAAACAAGACTAAAAAAACATACACTGAGTGGAATTTAAAAATAATACAATTTAAAAATTATACAATTTAATTTAATAATACACTGAATTTAAAAACATACACTGAGTGGAATTTAAAAATAATACAATTTAAAAATAATACAATTTAATTTAATAATACACTGAATTTAAAAACATACACTGAGTGGAATTTAAAAATAATACAATTTAAAAATAATACAATTTAATTTAATAATACACTGAATTTAAAAACATACACTGAGTGGAATTTGAAAACATACACTTGAGTGGAATTTTCAAGTTGTTGGCATTGCATAATATGATATAACAAAGCCAAGAAAACTTCGCCAGTGGAATGTTCGCTATAAACGCGTAAGTAAAAACTACAATTGCCTGGAACATTTTTAAGTAAATTATTAATAAGTAATAGCATGGTTTCTCGTGAAATTTGGATAAACATGTACTCGTGAGTTTTTCAAAGACCTCAAATAGCACTCGTCCTTCCGTCGGACTCGTGCTATTTTGAGGTCTCTGAAAAACTCACTCGTGCATGTATTGTTATATCCAAATTGCATTCGAAACCATGCTATTACCTATACAAATAAGATTTGTTGCAATAACTCTCCGGGGCCATTTCTCACCATAAACAGTAATGAGATTTAAAAGATAAAAAAAAGAAAGGACTGTAAAATGAGACTCTTACCTTTCCAAGGTTTCTTAGCACAAGGTTTCATAAATCTTAACTTCCCTACTGGTGCTTCGGCATAATGGATATTGAGGAATTTTTCAACAAATATACCATGAAGTTTTGTTTCTTCAACTTTACCTGCCACACTTCCAGCCAAGGTCTGAACCACAACGACTATAAACGTAAACAGAAAAAAATTTCAGTGTCACTACCCTGGGGTGGAGTGGAAGATTCTTATCTCATTCCTATATGAAAATCTCATGTGACCCCTCTTTCTTATATCAGTTGAACTCTGAGAAATAAAGATCTCCCCAAATATTTAAAACTATACACCCCCCTTAATTCTTTCCGACATATATACATGGTATGATGTTTCCGTTCGATTACAACCTTTGACAGGGACCGCGGAGCCTGTTTAAATGTTGGGGGGGGGGGACAGGATAGTACGGGAGCTATTCTACGCAAGCAGGCTGGATTTTATCCAGTAATTTGTTATTATCTGCCGAAAAAGTGGGGGGGGGGATGGCCTCCCAGCCTGTTCCGCGTTCCCTGATCTTTGTTAGTTATAATTATGATAAGGGCCATTTCCACTCGGGAAAATTTTCCGGTGAAAGGAAATTTTTGTAAAATGTGATTGGCGACACAAATTTTCCGTCGGAAAATAATGTAGAAGTTGAAAATTTTAACAATAATATTTTCGGAAAATGTTCTGTCAGTAGAAATTTTTCTTGAGTGGAAATGTGCCTTATGGATATACATGAATCACTATAAAAAGAAAATACATTTTCCAACATGCACCGTTAAAGCTAAATAACTACTGTTTCTCTACGATGATCTCTATTACAAAATTTCTTCATACAATATCTTTTCACAATTTGTTATTTATGTACCAGATTTTTTCTTTTGTCTTTTCACACATCCCTCCCAGCAAGACTGCAACAAAAGGAAGAACCCCACATAGCACGAACTGAACATTTCATGAGCCTTCAACTTTCTCCTACCCATCCAATGTCTTTTAACACCTACTATAGTAATCGAGCATGATCCCCGGTACATCAAACATTCTTGATTTGTGCATGAAATCGAAGCCAAATTTTCTAGATAGGGTTACAAATTGCCACCTTGTCATGCATCAAGGCATTTTAATTAATAGATAGGACAGGCATATATTTGTACGAACAAGTCTATATATTAACTGTTCTTGTCATTCATATATATATGATTCGTACATTTTTAATTCACCCTAGTATTCGTAAAAACCTGTTCAATCATTTATGTTAAAGAACAAGTTGAATGTAAATTTCCAAAAAGGCACGCATGCATACATACAAAAAAGTAAAAAAAGTGAAAAAATTATACACACCTGTATCGTTTTCTGTTGCAACAACAGATTCCAACAGCAGCAAGATAACAACTTGAACTAATTGAATCGATAAAGTATTCTATGTTTAAAAAATAAAATAAATTAGGCTATTCAATAATTGGATTATTTGCAAATGCATCTATGGTTAGAGATCGTTTATGTTTCTGAAAGAGAGTCCCAAGCCCTTGGACGCAAATTATTCAAGATTCACAAAAAAATGTAAATGATGTACCTCGAATGTAAAACATATTTAATTAAGAATTTTTCTTGTAATTATTTATTTATAACCAGGTTAACATACTTATAGCCAAAATCTTGTAATAAATAAATATTTACAGTCAGTGAAACAAATCAGACTTTACACTTTTAGGCCTATAGTTCCACTCGTAGATCTTTTAAGTTGCTCTTTTAAGTTGCTCTTATGCTTTGGGCGCAGTTATATACTATACAGCGAATTCAAAAAAGGTTATTGTTTGCAAACCTTGAACTCTAGTCTCTAAAGCTTAAACCTTATACTACAAGCGTGCAAAGCATAATGGGAGCATGATTTGATCAGTTTAGAAATCATTTATGGGGTCCATTTCTTAGAGACATGCATGGTAAAATTAATGTATCCTTGCAAGAACAACTCATTTACAAATAGCTGCAATATTCAGCTACTATAAGCTTGAAACTTGTGCTCCCATCCGGTTTGCGCGCTTAGAGTTTAAGGTATAAGGTTTAGCGTTTAAGGTTTGCAAAGGACAACCTTTCTTGAATTATTTGTATAGCTCAGAAATATGATTTCCATAGGCAAATTATAAATAAAAATATATTAATTCAGTTTGCGATTAGTATTGTGAAGTAACCGACTTGCAATTAATTCGCATTATTTTCACCTTGCTCGGTTTCCTTTGTTCTTATCAGGGAATATATTCAATATTCCCCTCTAATCAATTTCCGTTTAATAATCCCCTCTAATATTCACCTGCAATGTCTTTGCAGCACAAAAAATGAGAAAAAACAACATAACGAAGGCAATATGGCATTAAGAATTATCTCTATTCTGAGTCATTAACGCGACCTCGCAATGTGAAAAATAAGTACGTTATTTTGTGGCACCTCGGGGATATGTGTTAATTTACCTCGGCGCTTCGCCCCTCGGTGAATAAATTGCGTAGCCCCTCGTTGCCTCATAATAATCTATACTTAATTATTATACGATTATAATTATAGAGATTTACGTGCAGTAGATGAGTAAAACAAAAATCGTTTTCTCATGGTTTCATTTTGAAATGTGCAATTTATCGTCTCAGCATTTTGATTTGTCGGACAATTTTCAAATATGTGGTGCATTATGGTCCCAGCATCTGATTGGCTAGCTGGTCTTATTCTAGCCTGCATCCCGCTCATAATTGGAAACGTTTAGCGAAGTAAAGTTGTTGAAGTAAGAGTTTTAGTTTCCTTTTTCCCTAATAAAGTGCCCATATATTATTATCTCCGAAAAACAGTCCGAGCTGAAATTACTTCAGATAAACATCCTCGAAACGAATTCCAGCAAAAACGAAAAAATAATGTTAATAATTCCTCAGTTTTGTCTAATATAAAATTTTAGTATAATTACAAAGGTGATTATCGAAAATTGTGGCCGCTGATTGGTCAAGCGACCTCGGATTATTACGCGATAATCACCTAAGCGATTTTTTTCAAAATGGCGGCGAGTGGTTTCGTCGAAGTGACAGATAAAGAAATAAATTAAATTTTAAAGAAAATACTGTACCTAAAAGCACGAAAGAAGTGACAAAATTTGGCTTAAAAGTATTTCGAGATGGGAAACTACGAGATGGGGAAACTAGTTCGCATAAAACACCGTTTTATTTAAGTTGCCGTACAATAGTTTAGACCTTTGTTTACGCTTGTAAAAAAAGTATTTTCTGCAACAGATTTGTTTCAACGACAGTCAGAATTCACAAATGAGTTTGAAGACATCAATATTGACGGAATTTTACGTTTCTATATAAGAAAAAGTGATGGAATTACTACAAAAAAGCATTCTTGATGGCGATATGAGCGGCCCTGGATATAGAAAGCTAAAGTCACCGCCATACGAAAAAAAATTGAGATGTGTTATATTATTTTTTTCAAATAATCACCTTTGTAATTATACTAAAAGAATTATTCGCCTCAGGCTCGGTGAATATCGCTGAATAAAAACCTCGACTTCGTCTCGGTTTTTATTCAGCGATATTCACCTCGCCTTCAGCGAATAATTGTTAAATATCACGGCTTGAATTAATGTCATTGCATTGGACTTACCATCACTGCTTAAACTTTTCAACAAATGAGAAATTCTATTACCTATTTGCAATAAAAAGATAAAAGGTCTGGTAATTATGAAATACGTAATACTGGAAAATACCAGTATGCAGCAACCCTCTCCTTGCTTGCGAAACCATTATATTTTCCGACCATGAAGTATTTACATCAGTTGTCACGGTAACACGATGATTTTATTAAGAAAAATCCCCCTCCTCCCCCCAAAAATATGTCACTTTTAGTTACAGAATTGTCAATTTCCCAAACATATATATGTTAGGTATGTTATTATCCGTATTATGAGCTTCAATTTAATGTTAAATTCAATCACAAACGCTTCGCAAAACGCCCTGAAATGTACTTAAATAAGCTAAACTTAATTAACTAAAATAAGCTAAACTTAATTAACCTTTATCGATAAGCTTTGAGTTTCAAGTAAAATGATTTCAAACTCTCGCATGCAAATAACTTCGCTTTCTTTTTTATTAAAACTTTAATATAATAACAAAAGGGTAATCAATAAAGATACCCCCTGCACACTGAAATTGTATGCTGTTTTTTTCATTATACGCAACGACCAGCTTTTGAAGTAGTTATTTAGGGAAGGATCAAATAATTTATACGATTCTGCCTAAAAGACGTCAATATGACGTTTCGGGACAGGGGTTTAAAGAGATGACGTCTTTTCTACTCGAAATATACGCTTAATAACACTCAGGAAAATTTATGCCACTAAACCAAATATGACGAAATGGGCAGTTGTATATAATAGGGACATAATAATAGGGTCACAACAGCTTTCGGTCATGCGCGCGTGAAATTCACGCGCAATCAACTACAACTAGCGGTAAACTAAAAATATCTCATCAACTCAAGCTTGTTGGATATTTTGAAAATTCAAATTTAAACGCGAACAATCTCCGTATAATTGGAGTCTTGGGAAGTGTGGAATTAAATATAGTCATGCAAATTATCCGTTATTGGGGCCCGACGTCTTTGGTAGGGCGTGGGGGGTCTTGTAATTAGAATTGCCATATTGACGTCTTTTTGACAGAAACGTATATTTGATTCTTCCCTAAAGCAAACAATACATCAATATTTAAAACAAAATTACCTTCTTTAACGTGCGTGTTTGCTCCCTTCAGTTAACAATTCTCACTTTTTTTTGAAAAAGCTTTTCTCTAAAAGCCTTTACATTTACAAAATTTTGCAAAAATGAAATATATTTTCAAGAAATCAAGAGATGTTTAATGTTTGCTATTTCGCTGTCGTTATGCAATCATCATAATGCAAATTTTAAATTGAATCAATCAATGTCCGCCATTCACGACCGTTATTCACCCTCGCACCATGCACGGTAACCCACGCCAGTGATCATTGATGAACTTTAGACTTCGTTAATGCTTTCCTTTCCCCGGAAGTAAATAGCCGGGCGGAATAAGTGCCCTCGTCACGGGCTTACGCCCGACCAGGCGCTCCGCGCCGTTGGATCGGGGATTAAGAGTAGATTTTTTTACGAAATCGCGTATTGGGCGCTCAAAACCAATCAGATGCTAGAATGAGAAATTGATCGAATGAATCGTGTGATCACATGGCGGCCGGCTTTTGCATATGCGAAACAGATATGTTGCTATCGCAAACGTACTGTACCCGTAACCTTATATTAACACATAGCCAATCAGCGACGAGCTTATATAATTTAAGCCAATCAGCAATTAGCTTACATCGGGCACACACCTAACCTACGAACGGACATAGATGGCGGGCTGATGGCCTTGTGTTGTCAGGTGTTTGCCATCAGTTGGCTTCAAAATTCAAAAATATCCTGACTTATCATGAATTGGCAATCTCGTTGGTCTACTCGCGAAATTGTTTTCTCGCTATTCTACTCGCGAAATTATTCCGAAGTTATCTATCAATATGGTAACTTATCTTCATCCGGTATGTAGTCAAATACCACATATTTTTATTATATTTTTAAATTTCAAATTTGTGCCAAATTATGCCACATATAATCTTATTAATTCATTTGGATATTTTAAGTCATTTGTCAACGGATCAATTGAAGTTAACAACCCTACTGCCCCAATGAGATTGGATACTTCAAGGGTACTTGAAGTATACGACCCCCTAAAATATTACTACAATACGACTTTCGTTTAGACTATAATCGACTTTCTCATTTCCGTGTCACACCGTGGACAGTTCTTCTGGCTTCCGATAAGACCACGTTCTCTCAGGAAGGCTATCGTTGCTTCCATGTTGTCGCCAAAGATGATTTCTCCCAGTTCGCCGTGAAGAGACATTTCGTCAACGAAACACTGTTGCAGTATGCACGCCAAACATTTCTAAGGGCTTTTATAGTGCCTTTCGAGCAATGAGTCATCGAAAAAGTATTTGCAGAACACAGCTTACCTTCAAAAAAGGTTGAAATTTTGTCCACATCACACATCAAGCGCGTATCGCTATGCTGTATTTATACGTTGCAAATCGACAAATCGAAGCAAAGACAAAAGACGCATTAAGTCATAAAATCTCCATTTATCAAAAATGTCACCGTTTACAGACTAATGACGGTCATTAAAATTCCCTCAAAATGGTTCCGAGGCCTAAGGGCCGATTACATGGAGCATTTTCAACCCCGGGGTTGAACTCAGCCCTGTTTACCGGGTTGAAATTTCAGCCCTATCTGTAATACAAAACTCTATCAAAATCAAACGCGCGATTACATGACAAAATTTTCGACCCAGGGATGAGTTCAACCCCGGGGTTGAAATTTCAACCCTGGGTTGAAAATTTTGTCATGTAATCGTTTCAACCCAGGGCTGAAATTATCATGACTTATTCGAGCATACGTGGTAGTGACTATTTATTACAAAAAAAACAAAATAAAGGCTTTTTTTACTTCCGGGAATCGATGCCGAGAACGTATAGTATAGCGTTTCAACCCCGGGGTTGAAATCGTCCATGTAATCGCAAAAAATTTCCACCCGGTTAACAGGGCTGAGATCAACTCCGGGGTTGAAATTTCTCCATGTAATCGGCCCCTAAAATAGTCTAAATAGTACAAAAATGAGCACGCGAATCTGTGAGTATACAGGGTGTCCAAAAAAACCCCGAAACTATTGAAATCACTTATTGTTAAATTTGAATGCCCTACCAAATAGCTGGACGTAATGATGCGTAAAATATTGACAAGCTGCATCTATTAGAATTTAGTTAGGAATATCTCCTGGTAAAGTGCGCGATTTTCTGCTCCTGGGAATTAAAAACAGCTTCTTAAACAGTTTCATTATGCATAAAATTTACTTATGTCAACCATTTATGCACTCGTGGGAACCAACAGAGCCTAAGGCATTCAGATTCTAACAATTAAATTGTTATTGGTGATTTCAATAGTTTTCGTTTTTTTGGGACACCCTGTATACAGTACAGTATATTTAGTTGGAGACTAATTTAAAGTCATATATATGATGTCCCTATGTATATGCAAGTCCGTCAATAAATCACAATATATATAATTATATAAAACTATTTATAAATAAAACGACTGCCTTGATTACATGTACAGGATTAATAAGAATAAAATATTAATAGTATATACTGTATACAAGATTAAAAAAATTAAAATACTA
>CACRXK020004137.1:0-33004 GCA_902702795.2 Paramuricea clavata
GGATATACACTCAGAGTAACATCACACAAGCATTTTATTCACCTGAATACATTACACCAACACAGCCGAATATCAGATTATTAGATTACACTGATATCTAAGGAACTAGACTCAGTTTCGAAATATCGCATAGTCGAACCGACCTGACCGCGTAGCTCAGTTGGCAGAGCGTTGGGCTAGTATTCCAAAGGCAAAGGTCGTAGGTTCCATTCCCACCGTGACCAGGCATATTTTTCAAACCTGCCCGGTGTGGATATACACTCAGAGTAACATCACACAAGCGACTGCAAGATGCTCAAAACGTAGATTATTCAGTATCTTTTGATGCGGATCAAAGTTTAAGATCAAGAATTGCCTTCACATGTTGTGAACATTTTATACTTCAACGATTTCCCATTTCCCAAGTCATGAAAATTTGCAAAGTTCCGGGGCAATAGGGGCGGTAAATTTAACAGTCAATATTCCCCCGGTAGCGGGAAAATTACCAAACTTTAACATAGTGAAAATGTTAATTTCCCGATCCTATCCCGGGGGTCGGGGGGCAAAACAGAGCGGCCCGAATCATCACTGGTAAAACTTATGAAGTTAGTTCTGAGGATGTTTTAAAAGAATTAGACTGGCAACCTTTAAACCAACGCTATAAAACCAATAAATCAATTTGCAACATGTTCAAAATTAAAATAAATGACAGATATGATTTAAGAAGTATAACAATAACAACTATGATCTTGGAAAACCTGACACAAATTTTATGAAAAAGAGCTTCAGTTATTCAGCTGCATCCCTTTGGAATGACTTATCAACTACAGCAAAAGAAAAAGGCATTAGCCTTAACAAATTTAAACGTATTCTTGACGGCACTTGATTCCTTTTGGTAACTTTGTAAATATTTAAATAGGATAGGATATTTTTAGATACAAATGTAGTGCATGCAATTATTAAGTTTGTTATGTTTTCTCTGTTTTTGTGTGTATATTTGTGTTATTATATTTATATAGCTTGTAAATACCGTAATAAACGGCCTCTTGAAAAACAGGTGCCTACGAGCCCTGAAGAACTACCGTTTTAAAATATTTTTAAATAATAATAATAATAAATAATTGCTGTCGAGCGTAGCGAGGCAGCACACTATTCTTAACACGCGGTGGTTTCTCCAGAGTCCACTCGACCCAGTCTTTCGCGCGATCTATGTATTGTCGAAATCTCGATCTTGTGTCTGTCTGTCAGGATTTCGAATTTCCGGGGAAGTAATTAAGCTTCAGTGCCTTAATTATTTTGAGGGGGGAGGTCGAGAAAGTTTTTCTATTGCGCAAGCGTGTTTTCTTCCAATACATGTGCTTGAGAACAAGACGAGAAGTCAAGGTTTTTAAAAACGAACGGCAAACGATGGAAAATATTCAGAAAAATCAGGTAGGTATGGCTTTATTTATTTCTGCTTATATACATCAAGGTGATGACCTTTTTAGTGCCCAATCTAGAGGCAAACAGTGTGCTTTCATGAGTTTATCAGCAATTCAGTAACAGCCGAAAATATGTCTCTGATCGATTGGTCAAAAACAACATTTAACAAATCCAATGTCTTATTACAAGGGGACAAAATGTACTTAAGAGCTCTGAATAACGGCTTAATTGTCTTAGAACCAAGTATTGAGTTCTTGTCTGTAGATAACTTACCAAAAGTTGTCGGTGGTTCATGTTGTAGGAACATGTTTTCGTATGAGATTGATCTGATGTCACAAACAAGTAATGCACAAAGTAACATAAGATTAATCTAGATCTGCCCATTGTGGTGGAAAGTAACATGGATTTACCCATTGTGGTAGAGCCCATTGAGGCACAAAACAAAAGCGATCTACCCATTGTGGTAGAGCCCATTGAGGCACAAAACAAAAGCGATCTGCCCATTGTGGCAGAGCCCATTGAGGTACAAAATAACATTGTCATTGATCTGCCCATTGTGGTAGAATCTATTGAGGCAAAAACTATTGATCTGCCCATTGCGGTAGAGTAGGTTGAGGCAAAAACTATTGATCTGCCCATTGTGGTAGAGCCTGTTGAGGCAAAAACTATTGATCTGCCCATTGTGGTAGAGCGCATTGATTATATTCCACTGTTGCTGAGACTGGCAAATGATGTTGACGAAATATTTATTCACATCTTTACAGTAAATTATTAATAATCAGGCTTAATGAGATTCCTATAGCAACCCAGTGTGGATTGTTGTCTGCATATATTAACTTACCAGCAGTAATAGCATGTCAACTGACTTTTCTATGACGGTCTGTTTATATCTCCAAGATATGTCTATTGTTAGCATAATATGAAATAATTCCACCGGCCTACTCATATGTTCACTTGACTGTGTTGCTACATTTCAGGGTATACTATATTTTTCGATAATGCTCACAATTTATTTCTTATTATATAGTTTTGCAGTTCTGACTGAGTACAATCCTAATCATTACAATGAATGGTGTCATCGGAAGCTGATGTATTAATTAAACAAAAAATGTTAAGGAATATAGATTTTGTCGCCCCATTAGCAGATTGTTCAGGTGTTCTGTGATAGGGAAGGCATTAAAACAATAATTGGGACAAAAACTGACTTAGTATTTATATATTATGTGATATTATACAATATTTAGTGGCAAGCTAGCCATGGCAACTGGTCATGCTATGCTAATAAACCTGTATCATTTGGATAATGCAAATATAAATGCTATGGCTAGCTTTGCCACAGACAGTATTATAATTATACATGGAAAAGTAAGAAATTGTAAGCATTGAAAGTATTCATATTATACTGTCCATGCAGGCCATGCTAAGAAAGTAGAATTCGAATGTTTAGCTAACCTTCGACTTTGTGCAAGGTGTTTGATATTCAAATTGCATTTTTCCCACTTCCTGAACAGGTACAGTATCTTATGGGCTATTTACATGTTGGAAGATGGGGGTGATTTTGATGTATTGGAATAAGGCTAAACAAAAGTTCAAATGCTGGTTAACAGAAATTAAATGTTGTACAGAAGATCTAGCAGTTCAAGCAGCTTATTATAACCAGGGGCGTTGAAATGGCTGTAAAAGTGGGGGAGGAAGGCAGGTAACGACAGGTAACAGTGTAGGGGATCCAGGGGCATGTCCCCCGGGAAAATTTAAAAACTATATTCACTGAAATGCCATGTCCTGCACTTTAGGAGATTTACGTATACAGAGTTCTAAAGCTAACAAAATGTCCTTTGTGGTTTATTACGTTTACTGACAATTGTTAAAAGTGGGTGGCCCAAAGACATTTAGGACCAAGAAAATAAGATTCAGATAGATTATAATTAACTGTAAATGAAAGGTTGTTCAGGCAACAATAATCAGAGGCGTCAGAAGCAAGGGGGGGGGTCCTAAATGTCTTTACATTTAGGACCACCCCCCCACCCCCCTTGCTTCTGACGCCTCTGATTATTGTTGCCTGAACAACCTTTCATTTACAGTTAATTATAATCTATCTGAATCTTATTTTCTTTTGTAGTATTTTGCTGTATTGTGCACCATAACTTATTTCAATACATCAAAATAATCCAGCTTCACACATCTTGTCCTGGCAAAGCAGGATCATATTAACAGCCCCTTATTCAGCAAATTGTGCATGCTGCCTTTGATCTCTTCGGGGGGTGAGGCAGCATTTTCCTTGCGATAGTAACTCCTAGTAATAGTGCATTATTAAGAAACACCACTTGTACTAGTATACTGGGGCATAGTAAAGCTCCACTTAACAAACAATTTGTTGAAAACTATGAAACCTTTACACGATACAAGGCCGTTTTTGTTATTTTTTTCCTGAGGGGCCTGGATCATACCTTACAAGACGAGCTCCAATACCTGCCATCTTGGCTTCAAGAATCATGCCCGAATTAACGTTCCAGTATTTAAAGAGTTCACTGTTTTGCACTTTGCTATGTTCTCAAACTCCTGGGTGTAAAGCCGAGCTGACTTAGTACCATTGGCAGCGCCGCAGGATTACGCCGCGAAATGCGCTTCGCGCCGTTTATAATTACTACTAGTTTACCCACAGGGTAGTGAAAGCTGCCTTGGTATAGCATTGTTCCCAAATCTTTAAATGAGATTTTTGGTATGTTACGTATTAATGCTCAAAACTAATGCGTATAATATACCACATGAGATTATGACTAAAATCAAAATTTTTAATTTTCTATACGTTTCTCAGGCCCGTTTCAGACGGCGTACTTCTCATGTGCCGAACTTAATTGATGAATTAGGTACGGCAGAAAAGCCAACCTCGTACCCAGGGTATTTGCTCTTGGGGAGCGAAATACCCTGGTATGGTATGGTCACGTGACCCGCGGATTTTGCGTAAAATGGCGTATTGTTTACTAGGGTCGGGGGAGTGAGTATACGTTGTCACTCCTAGTAATTATATCACGCTTTTAAATTTTAATTACTAGGAGTGACAATGTATACTCACGCCCCCGACCCTAGTAAACAATACGCCATTTTACGCAAAATCCGCGGGTCACGTGACCAGGCCATACCAGGGTATTTCGCTCCCCAAGAGCAAATAGCCTGGGTACGAGGTTGCAGAAGAGCGACGTATGAATCCATTAAGTACGGCAGAATTTGGAGCGGCAAAAGTTCGACACAAGTTCGGCAGAGCTTGTCGCATTATGCAACGTTGGAGCGACATTGATTCATACACCGCTCCACTCATGTGCCAAACTTAATTCAACTTTGGTCTAAAAATAAACTTATTTATTTTGAATTTTATTGAGGTTTCGCTGGCGAATGCGCCCCGACCTTGTCAATAACATTGTATTTGGTACGCCGTTTGAATCACTTCACTGCCGTTCTTGTGTCGCATCTAATATAATTAAGTTCGGCACATGAGAAGTACGCCGTCTGAAACGGGCCTCAATCGGTAAAAAAAAACTCAAAAAGTATGTTTCACTCTTTATCTGTAAAATAATGCTAAAATGAAGAGATTTTAGATGATAGGCCAAAGAGAAAATGATGTTTGAAATTCAGTACGTTTTGCTTAAATGGCTGTAAATATAGCGTCAATTTTAAGACATCATTGATAATTGTATTTTAATTGGCAATTTTTAACTATTATTTTATGTTTCTCAACCGGCAGACGCATTTAAAAAGGTAGCTAACTTTATAAACTGTAGAGAATAAAGCTAAAACAAAGTAATTTTGAGAGGAACGCCAAAAAGATTTTAGGTTTTGAATACTTTTCATTGCAAATACGTGACATTGAAAAAAAAAGCCTCTTAATATTTTAAAGAATAAGAGTAAGAAATATTCGTAATGAATTGGAATCATCCATAATTTATACACTTGAATGTGCCGTATTAACTCAGCGCTCGAAGTTTCGTATCGAAAGAGGAACAGCCGAACAGGTAGGAAGAATGAGTGTACTTATCAACTGATCTAACGCGAGGAAAAGATCAAAATGGCAGGTATGGCTGTGATATCTAGTATATAAAATTGTATAGACAATTTGCCCACAAATACGGTGCTAGGTCAAAACGGCCCAAAGTCAAAACGGCCCCGCTTCAATAACCATATGATTTAGACCAGGGGTTAAAGGGCAATGACAATGACATGCAGGTGACATTTAATTACATGTGCGAGTGTGCGTCTCACTAAATTTGCGTGTTTAATAATGTTTGTCAAAGAAGGCAAAAATATATACAAGACAACCTCACATGTGGAATCTGTTCACTTACGCACTGCCTTGTGATGCCGTACAAGTACAAATACAAATGACAAAGCATTTTTAAAGGCTTTAAATCGTAAAACATAATTGGGCACGACTGATGGGCACAACTGATGGGCACGCAGGAATGGCCGACATATGCATGGCTTCGTGTGGTCTCCATCTTTGACTTAGTTTTCCTCCCGTACAGTTTCGTTTATCATGTCTTTTAATGTTTTAATGTTTGTCTAATATGAGTGTGGTTCGAGAGGATGAATCTTTGGATAGCTCTGTAACTGAGGATTATCCTATAATACAACCAGAAGAGCATTCTATATTGTCTGAAATTGGAGATGCATATTTTATATCGGTGTCAGACCTGAGTCATTTATTCAAACAGTGGCTTACTGCCTTGAAAATAAGGTATTGGATCGACTTCGGTAGCAACGTCAACTATATTGTAGACTGGTTGAGGATAACTAGTAAAGATTCAGACGGCGATCTAGTAGAGTTAATAATTGATCTTTATCAATTTCACGACGATGAAAATTCCAGCACCGCGGCAAATGGCAAACATCATCTCTTTACAGTCACTGTTTACATAGCTGAACAGATTTATGGGGTAAGAACGAATTCAATAAACTGAAATCATTTGCTAATGAGTTATGCTTGAGTTCGGAATTAAACGCCGAAACAATCAGTTCATTATATACAACTTCCTTTCATGACACGAGCGATGTATACGGAAGCAAGGAGAAACTTGATTTAAGTAATGTATCATTTGATGTTTTGAATGATGTGGACTCCTCGGATTGTGATGAAGATGTCGAAGGTATTGAAGAGAATCTAATATTAAAGCAACCTAGTACAAAATCTCCAAAAGTCAGACGCAGACGAAGCAAAGCACTCTCTTCACCTCGCCACAATACCACTAAAATGCCGCCTGGGGCTTGTCATCGCAGAAAAATGCAACGAAAATCATCCGTTCATTCAACACTGCCAACTCACAGTAATGGTTCTATAAATCAAAAGCAAATCATTGACTTTATAGAATCTATAAGTAATCGTGTTAACAAATTGGAACAATTGATGATCAAAATAGACTCGACTTTGGCTACAACAGACGTAGAAATACTTGATATACAGAGTAACTTATCAAACACTAAGAAAGAATTATCTGAGTCGCTAACTTCCCATCTAAAACATGAACTACGTGTTATCAAAGATTCGCAAAACAACAATAAAGACGAGACAAATAATCGTTTTGTCAAAGCCGAAACAGAAATTAAACGACTCCAAGGTCGTATTGGATCGTTGGTCGAAGAAAAATCTCAGTTACTGAAAAGAGTAGCTTTCTTAGAAAATTCAAATGCAAAGCTCCATGAGGAAATCACATCCAACCACACCGAACCACAAGATCAACAAGTTAACAACCATATCTCTCAGAGCGAAACCAAGCCACAAGAAGAAAAGGTTCCAGGTGCAATAGATTCTACCGCCGCGAAAGCCAGTAACAAAAATAATGAAAACCAAGAGCAAGTACAAGATCAATCACCAGAATACGACTTTGTCATCCTTTGTGATTCGAACAGAAAGTATATCAACGCAGATCAGCTTTATCCAAAAGGAAATAACAAAGTCATTCCATGCGGAAATACAGCCAAAGCTATTGACATTTTAACCTCCCCAAGATTTACGGTGAAGCATGGCATCATTATCAACACTGGCGTCAATGATTTGGAAAGTTTATCACCCAAAGATATAATCGAAAGCCAAACTTGTCTAGTGAACATTGCTACAACCAATTTTCCGGACAAAAAGATCATTATGTCGAGTATCACACCTAGACGGGACGACCTGGATAAATTTGTCTTCGAGGTCAACAAAGCAGTAGCCCAAAACATTTGTAAAATCCCTAATGTCGTTTTGGTGGACAATGGAAATTTACGAAGTAAGGATCAATTCTACTTTGACACAAAACATTCGAGTAGGAGACACGGTATACCCCTATTTGCAACCAATTTAAAAAATGGGATTCGAAAATCTTTGGGCATCAATAATCGAAGAATTTCTGGACAACATCGATTTCCATACCCCAAATCAAATCATGGATCAAGTTGGAGTGATGTCGTGAAACAGAACCCCCCACTGAATAATTCACCAAATCAATCAACCATAAGTGAAGTTAAAAACCATCTCGTTGATCTAACCTCCATGTTTAAACAATTTCTACAAACAACTGTCAACCCATCTGCACAACCGCCATTTCACAATTATCCAGCTCCACAACCAAATAATCTATTTCCCCCCTCTCCGCCACTTTTTCCGCCACCCTTTCCACCATCAGGATTAGTTTATGGTAATCCACAATTTGGAACCTAAAGCTAAGTAGAAAAGCAATATTATGACTAGTTATGTTTGCATGGTGGGGTTTGCATATATTTATTTTTGTGTGTACACTCATTTATACAGGTTGTATGTGTGTGTGTATATTGTGTATGTGTATTACGTGTTCTCAGGTATGTGTATGCTCAGTATTATTTATGTTGTATAACTGTACGGGTGGATGTCTTAAAATGCCAATTAACAGAAATTTTCTGCGGCTTTGTTCTTGGAATATTGAAGGTCTTTCAAGAAAGGTTGCCGATTCTGACTTTATTTCCACAATTCGTCAATTTGACTTTATTTCTTTAGTAGAAACCTGGTTATCTCAGGATAACTGTAATTTGAATCTTGATGGGTTTTACTCATTTTCAAAATGCAGAAAAAAAAACCCCAAAAATGGCTGTAGAAACTCAGAGGGCATAACAGTTCTAGTTAAGTCTTCCATTCGTAAAGGAGTCAAATTTCTTGACAAAGAAAGTTGTGAAGAATTTGTTTGGTGGAAACTGGATAAGGATTTCTTTAACTTAACACAGAATATTTTCATCTGTTCAGTCTATATTCCTCCAGAAAACTCTCCTAGGGAACATAGATTGAACATAAATCACTTTGAAACTCTTCAAAATGACATAAATAAATTTGGTAATCTAGGTGAGATCATTTTATGTGGAGATTTTAATGCAAGAACAGGAAATTTAAACGATTTTGTTGACGACTTTAGCGTATACAATAATTCCTCTGGTCCAGTTGATTATCGGAATTCTCAAGACTGTAACACCAATGTATATGGGAGAACTCTGGTCGAATTATGTTGTGAGAATTCCCTGATTACTTTAAATGGGAGGACTAAGGCCGATTTTGTTGGACATTTCACATGTCACACTTATAATGGATCAAGTGTTGTAGATTATACTATTGTTGCTCAGAGCCTTTTTTCTTCCTTAAGTCATTTTTCTATCTCACCCCTCACAGAATTTTCGCACCACTGTTTCTTGTCCTTTGCTATAAAGGCCACTATTTCGGATTTAGTGCTTTGTGATTCTAATATAGCATTAACACCACACCCTTTAGCCTTCAAATGGAATGATGGTTTGAGGGGAGAATTGTATAATATCTTTAATAATGAAAAAATGAACGACCAAATGGATAAAATTTTTATTCATTCAAACGATAATGAGATAACCATTATGGTGGCCGATCGCTATCATTCATTTTTTGTTATTATATAAAATAAAATAAAAACAAAATGAAAATGAAAATAAAATCAAACTCAAAATGAAACTAAAATCAAAATAAAAATGAAAATAAAATCAAAATAAAATCAAAATCAAAATGAAATCAAAATGAAAATTAAAATGAATATAAATTTTATCGGCCTATCGCTATCAAAATTAATTTGAAATGTAATACAATTTTAAAATATTATTCAAGGGAAAATAACAAAAAAAAGTTTTTTCAAAATAAATTGCTTTTTTTTTCAAAAATGAAATGAAAATGAATTTTGTATCGGCCTAGCGCTATCACAGTATCCCATGTGGCCTTGCGCGCATAGCTTGTGCTTCCACTGATATAATTATAAACATTTTGACTGTAGATTTCTATTGTAAAACTGATATTTTTCCGAGTTTTCCAAATCTGGTATTTCGAGAACAAGCACACATCATAGAAGAATGAAGAACATTTGGATGTTGAAAGAAACTAAATCGCAGGTGAATAATTTGACATTTTCACCGTCGAAAATCAGAGCGTCAGAACACAACACACTACACTGTCTGTCTATACTCTACATATTACAAAGTAATTTTGATTTTTCAGTATAAAATAGTCACTCACTACAGTACTAAAACAATTATTTACGTTTTTGAGTGAATAGGTAGGTTTAATAAGCAGCATGCCATATAAGATATTAAACGCGATAGTTTGCAGTGTATTTGTAACAAAGTGACTATATGACCGGCAGCCGGTCACAGTTTATCAAATACTAAATGGCCGGCAGTCTAGTGACTATAGTTGAATATAAAAACTTTTGTTTGCGTTAACTTTTACCGAGCTTGCCATTAGCTCATACGGCAAGGGCGCTGCGTGCGGAAGGTTAAACGCAGTCGGGGTCGGGATGTGTTTTGTCTTTTCTTAAAATTTTTTAAACTTTTTTTCCCGACTTTTCTAACTCTCAAAAGGTTAGGGTTAGGGGTTAGGGTTAGAAAAGGGTTTTGGGTTGGGGATAGGTTTATCTTATAAAAATTCAACTTTAACAATAGTCACTAGACTGCCGGCCATTTAGTATTTGATAAACCGTGACCGGCTGTCGGTCATATAGTCACTTCGTATTTGTAATTGACATTTTATGCTTCGGCTGATAAATTTGTTCAGACCAACTGGCCAGGGAGCAATTGGTGGATTTGGTAAAAATTCAATACACATGTGACGGTGAAGGACCATATTTATGAATAAAAGTTGACTTACATAGATAATGAGTTATAGTGTTATTCTAATGAGTTTCACAGCCATCTTCCCTTCGATATAGGCTATGCACCACAAGTCAAATCCAACAAGAAATTAACCTTACACTAGTCCCTGAAAATCAAACCAGCGAGCTGATCTTCTGGGACTGGTCAAATCGATCCATGCAAACATGCTGTTCCGCAACATTTTTTCCCCAACGAATATTGGGGCAGGATATTTTCCACCCAGTTTGTTAGTGCATGATTTATTTTTGTTCAGAATAGCCTTGCAGGAAATTTTTTTCAAAATCAACCCCCCCCCCCAAAAAAAAAGTTAAGTGGTCGGCCACTAATGCTATGAAGCTTCTTCTATCAGTCATCAAGAGTATAACAGTCAATAAACACCTGTAGTTGTTGTGTCAGTTTATATTACATTAAAGATCTTTATCATCTCATGTTGTCAATGTCATCTGCATTTTTATTCTATACTTTTCATGTGAGTCGATTGTTTTTTTTATGTGTTAGCCTTGTGTTTGATGGTGAATACATGGAATTTTGTATCATTTTCTCATTCGAGTACAGCATAAGCATCAATACACTTGAGTTTGCCCCCCGTCAGATTCACTGTATAATGCCATAGTGAAACCCAAGAATTGGCATGAGATCACTCAAAAAGAAGTGATAAGTGTAACTACAGTAGAAGTTTGTGGCTGAATTGATTATCATACAATATCTATAAATTCTATATTCACAGTATATAAACTTCAAGGATATGATGTTAATGGGCCATTCCATTTAAAATCCACTCCCCCCACCCTATGGATGAGGTCAGTAAAATTTTAACCCCTAAGAAAAAACTATCAAAGTGCCGACACAAATCACCCCTCAGAAATTTCTAAATTTTCCCCTTACCCCTCAGAAAAATTGCAGAGATCAAAGGATGCCGACAGGCTAGAAACGACTTTTTGAGTCACCCTTCAGAAACTCATCCATAGGGGGTGTGTGGACATTAAATGGCCCAACAGTAAATAAAACATGCCAGGTTTATAGCCATTAAATGCCATTTTAACATCGACTTTGGTCCCGGGGTTAAAATCTCCAACATATTGGCGTGAACTATTGTATATGTTGGATTATCTACGGAGTACTTTACATGGAATGGGCTATTCCATTTAATATCCGTACACCCCCTGTCGAGGATACATGTTTTTCATGGTTATTCACCCCTGAAGAATTCCAAACTCAAAACCCTTTACCCCTGAAGAATTCCAAGCTCAAAACCTTTTACCCCTGAAGAATTCCAAGCTCAAAACCTTTTATCCCTGAAGAATTCCAAGCTCTGAAGAATTCCAAACTCAAAACACTTTACCCCTGAAGAATTCCAAGCTCAAAACCCTTTACCCCTGAAGAATTCCAAGCTCAAAACCCTTTACCCCTGAAGAATTCCAAGCTCAAAACACTTTACCCCTGAAGAATTCCAAGCTCTGAAAAATTGCAATCTCAAATGTCTTTACCCCTGAAGAATTCCAAGCTCAAAACCTTTTATCCCTGAAGAATTCCAAGCTCAAAACCCTTCACCCTGAAGAATTCCAAACTCAAAACACTTTACCCCTGAAGAATTCCAAGCTCAAAACACTTTACCCACTGAGCTATACTTAATATATCTGGAGATCGTGCTCCAATACCTCGTCAGTCAAAAATGTGTGGCCAAAAACATGGCGGATTTTGGCCAAATTTACGTCATTTTAACGTCACAATCGACCTAAATTTATGGTGAACACCACTGACCTAAAATGCTAACGTGACGAAAAAAGTTATTCACACCCCCCTTTCAATTTGCTTAAAACAGAAGGAAGTAAATTCAAAATTTCGGTCAGAAATTTCTATATTGAAACGAGACATTTGCAACCATGCCAACTTTTTGTTCAATTCCTGGTTGCCAAAAATCTACTGAAAGAAAGGACCTGTCCTCACATGCGTAAGGCTCGTATAATCTCTTTTTTTTAATAATTTAACGCAATGCTGTATTGCTGTATTGAATGCGTAAATTTGTGAATTCATGAAATTTATTGGCAAGCAACATACAATACAATGTTAGTGTACTACAGTGCAAAAGCAGAACAAAATTTTAAAATGTTGACAAGCTTGTGGAGCTGTTGTTGAGCAAGTATTTATTTTCATGCAAGTTGATGGATGTGATGCAGTGATGAAATCTTATCGATATCCTAACAGATAATGCTTAATGTTAAAAAAATTCAAATGAGAATTTTAACAATGTGATAAAGATACGACTAGCTTTAAATGTACAAAGCCTTTCACTCATTGTATTGTCTTTATTGTGGACTAAACCATGTGTTGTCTAGTGTGGCATTGTTTATAATAATTGTAAGTTATAGGTATCGTATATGAACAGTGTATTAACTAGACACTAAAAACAATTGTTCATTTACTTCAAAGCTTTCCAGATGAGAAGAGATTCCCTGAATTGCACAGCATATGGGTGAAGAATATAAGCAAACTTATGCCAGACAGAGTGAAGTTTGTTCCTATGAAAAATAGTCGTTTGTGTTCAAAGCATTTTAGTGTCGATATCTTTGAGGAGGATTACAGCCAGAGACCAGTGTTAAAGCCATATGCTGTACCAACAATCTTTAATGATTGCTTTGGTCAGCTTGGTTGTGATCTTTACAGTTTATTATCAGTACAATTAATGGCCCTACTGTACATGAGGGGTAATTAACCATTAAGCGCCAGTGCTCTCCCCTTGACGAGTAAAATTGTCTGGCGTTAGACAGAGTAAAATACTAAAATAGGGTGCTTCGCCACTCAATAGGTTAAATTTATTCCTTAATTTTTCTGCTAACAACTTTAAGTTATTTGTACACATTTTGGTCTGTTTAGCTAAGCCAAGATTGCTACATTTACATTTATTTTGACCATTTGGGTTAGTGTACAAATTAGGCTAGCATAATTACTGTAGGTGCTGACCATCAAGTAGGGATTGACATGCATAGAATTGGTTGAGCAGTTTATTTAATTAAATTGGTGTTGTATGTGTTTAAAAATAAAGAATAAATTTTGTTGTGATTTGAAATTGAATATATTATTTATTCTTATTACTAAATGTAATTATATAATTATCTTGGAAAATCTTTTTTTGAATAAAATATTTTTTTTAATAATTCTTCACTGTCGTTCCAATTGAAGTGTTCCTCAAATATTGATTCAATACATTACCTTGGGCTAACCAATTCATTTGATTAAGTTCCTCGAGATATTCATACACTTCCTAGTATAATTGTAAACTTCCTGTTAAATGGTTTGAATGCACCAATCACCTTTGTTGTTTGTGCAACTAACCAATCATAAATAGAAAGGAAGTGACCAGAAATGATTAAATACTTGGAATTGGCTCTTTCACAGGAAGTGTATGAATATCTGGAGGAACGTGATGACATGAGATGCTTGTGTGATGTTACTCTGAGTGTATATCCACACCGGGCAGGTTTGAAAAATATGCCTGGCCACAGTGGGATTTGAACCTACGACCTTTGGAATACTAGCCCAAATGGCAATGCTCTGTCAACTGAGCTACGCGGTCAGGTCAGTTTGAATCCCCATGTGGCTTGGCATATTTTTCAAGCTTGCCCGGTGTGGATATGCACTCAGAGTAACATCACACAAGCATCATATTCACAAATATCATGGTTATTAGATTACACTGATATCGAAGGAACTAGACTCAATTCCGAAATATCGCATACTCGAACTGCCCCGAATGTATAGCTCAGTTGGCAGAGCATTGGGCCAGTATTCCAAAGGTTGTAGGTTCAAATCCCACTGTGGCCAGGCATATTTTTCAAGCCTGCCCAGTGTGGATATCCACTCAGAGTACGTAACCATCACACAAGCATCTTATTCACCTGAGTACATGTATTACACCAACACAGCAAATATCTTGATGGAATGAATTGGTCAGCCCGAGTTAATGTATTGAATCAATATTTGAGGAACACTTAAAAATAAGGTATGAATCGCATAAAATTCAGATATCAAAATCAAACATTGTAACTCGAGCATAAAAATGTGCATATTTGTTTTAAAAGGTGATTGTTCCTTGAATGTTCAATGAAATAGTGCCATTGCCTTTTACAAGGAAGACCATTATAAAGAAATACTCTTGACTTTCTTCATTGCCATCTGGTACTTAGTACAGATATCCCATATTTTCTTGATAAATTCATACCTGAAAGCGGAATACATACAGGTATTCTAAAATAATATATATAAAAACTTATAAAAACTTTAATGGTGATATAAGTGCTTTATATTCCAAAGAGTTGCTTTTCCCCACAATTTACTAATAGAATAAACAAAGTGACTATATGACCGGCAGCCGGTCACGGTTTATCAAATACTAAATGGCCGGCAGTCTAGTGACTATAGTTGAATATAAAAACTTTTGTTTGCGTTAACTTTTACCGAGCTTGCCATTAGCTCATACGGCAAGGGCGCTGCGTGCGAAAAGTTAAACGCAGTCGGGGTCGGGATGTGTTTTGTTTGACTTAGCATTGTTTTTTCTTAAAAATTTTTAAACTTTTTTTCCCGACATTTCTAACTCTCAAAAGGTTAGGGTTAGGACTTAGGGGTTAGGGTTAGAAAAGGGTTTGGGGTTGGGGATAGGTTTATCTTATAAAAATTCAACTTTAACAATAGTCACTAGACTGCCGGCCATTTAGTATTTGATAAACCGTGACCGGCTGCCGGTCATATAGTCACTTCGTAGAATGAACTGGTATTAAAATCTCTAAAAAAACCTTTGTCACTCAGGGAAATTTATAGCAGTACGGTTTTCAACAAGCTATATTTGCTTAATTTTACTTGCTGGGGATTGTTATAATACTCGTGTTTTAAAGAATAATCTTGATAGTCAGTTGCAACACAAATTCACAATACAACAAGAATTGATAAATCATTTCAATGACTTACATGCTTTGTTCTTGTGGCCGTCAAGCTCCATTCATGTCTTTTTTATTAATGGCTTTCGGTCTTTATTGATTTATACGCGCAGTTAGAATAATACTGTATTTTCAAAAGGACGAAAATCAAAAATATACTCTCTGTCGATCAACTAATATAAACATACAAAATCACTGTAAAATCCAGGGGGGGTTGAACTTTGTCGCCCACGAACATTCGAGCCACGGGTCAGTGGAAACTGCCATGAAAATAGGTCGATTGTGACGTCAAATCCGCCATGTTTTTGGCCAACCTCGTTCCCAGGCTCTTTGCTCTTGGGAAGCAAAGACCCTGGTCGGGGCTTATGACGTCACACCCAGAATCTGGGAGTAAACGTATAATTTGACTATGGGTCGGGAGGTAGGGGAGCGTGTTTGTTGCGTTTGGAAAATTGCAACTTTATGTGTTATAATTTCGGGTGATAAAAATGTCATTTGCAACAAGAGATTGTGAAAGGAACGTTCTAGATTCGTACCGATCATGACAAAGACTTCCTGCTGTGCTGAATGTCATCAACAATAAGTGTTGCGTTACATTTCAAGCGAAAAGCTGGATCATATTTCACTTGCAAGGAAAACACTCCACACGCGCCTGGCTTGCGAAGTTTAGCACGTATCGCCGTAGAAACATACATATCTTCTACACAGACTGATTGATCAAACGGTATTAAACGAACGATATGGTTCTTTATAGTTGAAGTGTATCCTGTCCGATATTCAAAACAAAAGATTTATTTTATAACGGGATCCTTTGATTTCCCAAACATCGCCAACATGTGTAAACAATAGTGCTATTTTGACTGTAAAAGCACAGGATGAAAACCCGTTATGGACTGGCTATAAAATTCATTTCATTTACATTGCTGAAACTCAACGATCAAGAAAGATATTGTCGAAGTGTAGTTAGCTATCTGTTAATATCACACAAACGCCAAGACTCCTCCATGCGTTTCCGTGCGTGCGGTACAACTTGAATACCTACGACGATATGTGCACCAGACATTGGTATTGTACTTTATATAAATTATTTCATATTTTGTGTATACAGTAATTTGCAACATGTATAATATTAGACCTTTCATTGACATTGTCCATTGAGGGCTTTATTGAAGAATAATCCAGCTTCTTGAGACTTGTATAATGGATTAATGCCGCTGTGAGTTATCAATATTTAAATCAACTTTAATCTTTATCGGCGTATTCCGTAACCAATATTTTAGAAGTTTAGTCTGTTTTACCAAACAATACTGGAGGCAAACAACCTATCTATCCATGGAAACTTTAAAAGGTTTGTTACAGTAAAACTCATTAATAAGCGAGACTTCGTGTGCATATACAGTTTATGAATTATGTATATCCTGATAAAACGTAGGACACTTTATACCAGATGTAATAAAAAATACTTTGCTAAACCTTTTCTGCTGTCCTTCCTTTGCATTTAAGGGGGGAGGGTAAATGGCGATAGAATTTATAGGATATGCTGTGCAATATTTTGGCTTCAACAAACAGGTAGTACTCGTGCAGATCGACAAAAAAGGAAATTCATGCAGTTGTGAATTGTCGTATGTCAGCTGTGCACTGACACCCACTGTCGATTTCAAACAATTTTGTACGTTATATTTTGTCTTCCTGGTGTTTAACATAAACGATGATAACCTTTTAAAAAAATCTAGAGCAATATGTCTATAAACAGTTTTAGAATCAATAAAATGGACATTCAATGTGTATTTGGCTTGTGTCCAAATGTGTCACGTTTAAGACCGGCAAGGCGCTAATCCTACGACCTATAAACAGTCGCTTTTGAGACATCTGTTTAAAACATTTATACCGTGTCCATATCAGAACAATTCATTGGCATATTATAAGCATATTATAAATATCAGAGCCAGAACAGAAACGTACGCGTGAAATGAAACTACGCCCGAACCGGCGAAGTCCGAGAAAATAAAAATATTTCAAAGCGTACAGCCATACGTTCTCGTTGCTTGATTTCCTGAATTTTCTATTGCTATAAGAATCTACATTTTAGCATGTTTGTATAATTTCAAAGCAAACAGAAACCAATTCAGCAAGTAGTTTGAGGTATATATGATTCTTGAAGGTGAATTAGATGATTGTACAGAACGGCCACTCCTTGCAATCGAAGTGCGGAAGTGGAAACATCTAATATGAGACTTTTCCATCCCCCCCTTCGGCTATCAATTTTGTATGTGTGACGTCATAAGCCCCGACCAGGGTCTTTGCTTCCCAAGAGCAAAGAGCCTGGGAACGAGGTTGGTTTTTGGCCACACACTTTCGTCGAGAGCCCGATCTCCAGATATATAAGTATAGCTCAGTGACTTTACCCCTGAAGAATTCCAGGGATCCTCGACAGGGGGGGGGGGTACGGATATTAAATGGAATAGCCCAATGCACCCTGGCCAGTTGGTCTGAACAAATTTATCAGCCGAAGCATAAAACGTCAATTACAAATTGTTTAATATCTTATATGGCATGCTGCTTATTAAACCTACCTATTCACTCAAAAACGTAAATAATTGTTTTAGTACTGTAGTAAGTGACCATTTTATACTGAAAAATCAAAATTACTTTGTAATATCTAGAGTATAGACAGACAGTGTAGTGTGTTGTGTTCTGACGCTCGCTTGGCTCTGATTTTCGACGGTGAAAATGTCAAATTATTTACCAGCGATTTAGTTTCTTTCAACATCCAAATGTTCTTCATTCTTCTATGATGTGTGCTTGTTCTCGAAATACCAGATTTGACTTGATTTCTTCGCATACTTATCGAGTATAAGGCGAAAACTCGGAAAAATATCAGTTTTACAATAGAAATCTACAGTCAAAATGTTTATAATTATATCAGTGGAAGCACAAGCTATGCGCGCAATGCCACATGGGATACTAAAAAACTTTTTTTTGTTATTTTCCCTTGAATTATATTTTAAAATTGTATTACATTTCAAATTAATTTTGATAGCGATAGGCCGATAAAATTTATATTCATTTTAATTTTCATTTTGGAAAAAAAAAGCAATTTATTTTGAAAAAACTTTTTTTTGTTATTTTCCCTTGAATTATATTTTAAAATTGTATTACATTTCAAATTAATTTTGATAGCGATAGGCCGATAAAATTTATATTCATTTTAATTTTCATTTTGATTTTATTTTCATTTTGATTTTGATTTTATTTTGATTTGATTTTCATTTTTATTTTGATTTTAGTTTCATTTTGAGTTTGATTTTATTTTCATTTTCATTTTGTTTTTATTTTATTTTATATAATAACAAAAAAATGAATGATAGCGATCGGCCACCATAAACCATCAACTCCCTAGCTAACCATTTTACAGATACTATTAACAAAGCAGCTACGAGTTTAATATCTTTCAAAAAATTGAAGAAGAATTCCAATAAGGTGGGAACGAATTCAATTCCAAAGCAGAATTGGTTTGATAATAACTGTTACCGTCTTAAAAAAGAACTACGAAACTTAGGGAAGCTATTATCTAAACAACCAAATAACCCTTTTGTAAGACACTTGTTCTTCACCAAGAAAAAAGAATACAAGAAATTAACTAGAAAACTTAAGAGGAATTTTTATAGCAATATATTGGATAAAATTAAAATCCTGGCGGATAGCAATCCGAAAGCGTTTTGGAACCTTGTTAACTCAATTAAATCCAATCGTACTAGTGGTTCCAACGAAATATCGCCCGTTGAGTGGTTTAACTATTTTCACGACCTAAATAAGACTAATTTTTCCTCTGAGAGCACTAGCACTGAGTCTCGAATAGTCGCCGATATTAACCTTTGGGCGACCAGTGGTGTTGAGATTCTTGACAAACCAATTTCTTTAAAAGAAATTCACGACATCTCTAGAAAACTCAAACCTAACAAAGCAAGCGCAAACGATTCACTTAATAATGAAATTATTAAAATATCATCCATTCTCACTATGTGAAACTATTTAATAAGATTTTATCTAGTGGAGTTTTTCCAAAAATATGGTCGGAAGGCCTTATTACTCCTATACACAAATCGGGAAATAAAACTGATCCTGGAAATTACAGAGGTATATGCATCTCTAGCTGTCTAGAAAAATTTTTCACTTCAATTCTTAATGCACGTTTAAATGTTTTTCTAGAAGAAAACAGTATTTTGAACAAGTACCAAATTGGTTTTAGACATGGTTTTCGTACGTCTGATCATCTGCTCGTTCTTAAAACATTAATAGACTCTTATAAGTTAAGGCGGAAACCTATGTTTGCATGTTTTGTTGATTTCAGGAAAGCATACGATAGTGTCTGGTGGGAAGGTTTATTTTTTAAACTGATAAACTACGGATGTAGCAGAAAATTTGTCACAATTTTACTGAACATGTATTCCTCTGTTAAATCAGCGGTTAAGCTTGAACAAGGAGTCACACCATTCTTTCAATCTCATGTTGGAGTAAAACAAGGATGTAACCTAAGTCCAACATTGTTCAACCTCTTCATCAACGATATACCTAATTTATTTAATAATTAATACTACTTGTGAACCTGTGAAGTTCGGAGACACTGAGTTGAGTTGTTTGCTGTATGCCGACGACTTGGTGATAATGTCAGAATCGGAATCTGGGCTACAATACTGCCTTCAAAAACTTGAACTACATACTAAGAAATGGAAATTACAAGTTAATCTAAAAAACCCCAAAAATTCTGATTTTCGGGACACAGTATCAAAGACGACAATTTATCTCCACCAAGTGGTTCTTCGGGGACAATCCACTGGATTGTGTGAACGAATATACGTATTTGGGATTAACTTTTCATTGTGGTGGTAACTTTAAGATAGCGACAACAATGTTATACAACAAGGCATTACGAGCTTACAATTGCCTAATGCAGAAACTTTCAAATGTAGAGAATATACCGATTAAAACATTACTGAAACTATTCTATTCGGTAGTGGTTCCAGTTTTATTATATGGTTGTGAAATCTGGGGTGTATGTTTACTGGGTAAAATTTCTTCGTTTGAACTTTTCCAAAAGAGATTTTTCAGTGTGGTGAATAAAATGGAATCACTTCAGTTTGAAATTTTTTAAACGTATACTCGGAGTTCACTCGAAAAGTACAAATCTAGCAGTATACGGTGAACTAGGTAGAGTCCCTCTAATAGTACAGATCTCTACTCTAGTGACAAAGTATTGGATACGAATTAAAGATCCGAATTATATGAATACTCTTGTATAGGAGAGGCAGCGAGTTTTAATATTCGAGCGAATACTCAGGCAGTTAATTTCAGCGGCGGCGGAACAGATTTCGTTCTGGGGGGGCTAAATTTTTTCGGCGACCTCCCTCCCCCCCCCCGTCGCCAAAAAATTTCGGTCAGTGTACCACTTTAGGGGTACAATTATACAAAAAAAGGGACGAAAAAAATTTTTTCGGACTTATATCAAAAAATTTTTTCGGAAATACACTTTTTTTAAACAAAATATTGCAAATTTGTCCCCTTATGCCTAAATTTTCAAAAAATAACCTAAATTTTTCCCTAATTATCAAAATTTTTTGCAAAAATTCAAATTTTCTGGGGGGGCTGAGCCCCCCCACTTTTTCTTCTGGGGGGGCTTTAGCCCCCCTAGCCCCCCCCTGTTCCGCCGCCCCTGGTTAATTTTACAAACCATATATTAAAACTATGTGATCTGGGTTCACTAAACGGTATTTCTCTCCCACTTGAAAGTTTACATAATGTAGGTACATATCTAAAAAATAGATTATCTACTTATTTTACTCATTTTTGGAAAGATCAGATTGAACAAAGTCGTCACAGTGGTAAATTAGCGAGCTTAAGATCTACAACGCGAACTTACGACGCGGACGTCGCATTAAACAAGTTTTATTTTAAAACGATGGCAAATACCATTAAAATATTTTTATCACAGTAAATAAAATGAAATTATACTGGAAAAAATGTACAAAATAACAGAGGCTAGCAATATATTAAGAAGATATTTTTTATCGTAAGTTTTTACGACTTCTATGACGACGAATCTTTGCAAATATCACGTCGTCTCGGATGGTAGTTTTGGCGGGAAAATGTGCATTCGTAACAATAGTCTATAAAGCCTGGTTTCTATCATTTCGTATGGCTGTTAACGTGTCATAACAGTGTCACAAATCTCGCAGAAATAAACTGTGACAACTCTGACTAGGCTTACACTCGAAAACTAGGCTTAGGTAAGCACGTCCGCGTCACAAATTCGCGTTGTAGATCTTAAGCTCCCTATTAAGAACTCTAGTACAAGTTAAGAATAATTTTGTATTTGAAGAATACCTTCATGAAATATGCAATGTTAAGCATCGCCAAGCAATAACAAAAATGAGAATATCTGCGCACAAACTACCGGTTGAATCTGGAAGATATACCAAAACACCATACGAAGATCGGTTTTGTACCTTATGTCAATCGAGTGAAATTGGAGATGAATTTCACTACTTATTATCATGCTCCAACCAAAAAATTTCAGAAACTCGAAATATCTTTTTAAACGAGTTATATGGTATCAATAGTTCTTTCCGCCTATTTGGTACAAATAATTTATTCTTATATATTTTTAATATACATGATAAATCTATCATGAAAATAGTAGCAAAATATTTTCATGAGATTCTTCTATTATATGATAATCAGTGCATTATGTAATCATGCATATATTCATTCATGATATAAAAAATGTTAATGCACTTTTTATAATCTTATATCTTATAACAACTATCACATATAGATACGCTTTGTATCTTTTATTGTATGTAATTTCATATGTGCCTGTATTGGTATTTTGATGAATAAAGATTATTATTATTATTATAATTAAATCATATGGCACATTCAAGATTTTAATATCGTATTTCAGCCGCGTTTATACTGCATGGAGCGCATTTGCTGCGTTATATTAATTTATATACCTTTGTTATATACACAGATTTATTACTAATAAATCAACACTATATCAGATAACATATAAGAACTCACAAAGTGTGACGAAAGCACCGCGTATACTGCTCGAACCACTACGTACTGTATAATGGCGAACGCACCGCGTATAATGGCGAAAGCACCATGTATAATGCTCGAACCACTGCGTATAATAGCGAAACCACCGCTTATAACGCTCGAACCACTGCGTATCGACAAAATGCCGTTTGATCACTTACGCCAGCTATGGCTTGGCTTTCCATAAAAGAAAACCAAAGATGAAAGATGATCACATTGCTTGTTTGCCTTATGCCTGTTTATTAGGCAAGAATAGCCTGCCGGCCCGGAAGCAGTGCATTGTGGTAGGCCGAAATACGCCGAAACGATCGAGATTTCATCTGCCTTATATATATATACATATACATAAAGATTAGGACTGCTGCCTCGCTCGCTCGCTTCACGCTCGCTCGCTACGGCAGCAATAAGGAAATGGCTGAAGCTATAACTGAGAAGGAAATTTCACCGCGTTTTCCTTGTGTTAAGACCCAAGATGAAATTATACTAACCGTCTCGTAATTCTCTTTAATTAAACTTTTGCTACAGCTCCAGTATGGAATGTATGTGTTGTTGGCAATCCCGAAATTAAACAATACATTGTCCTGTATAACATAGAGTTCACTTTGAACTTCTATGCGTTTCCGCTTTCCAAAAGCACGCGGGCGCAACAAAATCAAAATGGCGGAAGAAAAACGCTCAAGCAAGAAACGCGCGAAAGAAGAGCAAAATACTGAGGATGAAAGTGAAGATGAAATGATAGGTCCACTTCCAGTTCAAGCTAGTAAACCAAAGAAAAAGAAAGGTATATTTATAATGGATAGACGTGATTCTTTAATTGCCAAAATGCAGCCTTTTTTAATATGTTCATAACTTCATGTGTAGACATGTGTAGTGTAGTCACATAGACACTGAGACACAGACACTTGTTAGTTGTTGCATGAATACAAACATGGCACCAAAATTGTGACAAATCACAAGGTTTTAGATTTGTTAAATTACTCTTAACGCATTTCGCCAATATTCCACATCAAATTATGCTGAGCATGCATCGCACAACTTCACACCAGAGATATGCCAAAATATTTGTAATCATATGCAAAGATCATTTACATTTACTTATTTTTTGGTCAATATTGATGCCAAAGCAAGTGGTGGGCAAAGAATATTTGAGTTGACTAAACATCAGCTTTTCATGAGTCAAACTAATGTACGAGTCAAATCCAACCGCGATCAGCCCCCCCCCCCGGGCAACCCCAGGGCATTTGACTTAACATTACCCCCGTATAGGCGGGAATTTGACAGCCCGGTCGGGAATTTGACGGCCCGGCCGGGCATTTGACCACTTGACAACAACTTGCTCAGTGCTAGTTTTCCCTAAAAATATGTGTACATTCTAGCGCTTTACGAGTTTTCTATTTTGCGTCTTTTCGATAGTTTGAAAATTGCTTCTGAATCACAAATATCAATCATAGATATATGATACAATATGCCCAGTTGAACAAAAAGAAGAACTGTCTGGCCTATTTTTCGTTCTTTTTAATCTTGAAATACTTGTTCAATTTAATTTTAGTCAAAATTCCAGAAACAGGACTACCCCTATAGCAGGGCATTTGACTGTGGTTTCTGCCTGTTCGGGCGGGCATTTGACCGATTATTTTTTCAAAAGTCGGGTTGCCGGGGGGGGGGGGCTGATCGCGGTTGGATTTGACTCGTACATAATTTAAAATTAAACAATTATGGCCATGTAAAAAAATATCCCGGTCTATCATCAGTGGTAGACCGGGATATTTCCGCTCTCGCGGTCTGCCGGAAATAGTGATTTTAAAAATAAAAAATCCATGTAGCATGAAAAATGGATGCGGGCACTGATGATAACCAAGTTGTATGGGCCGTAATAATTTTATTTAATGTGATTGACGGCATTGACACAATTTTGATCAATTCATGAATTACAAAGCAGAAAACTTCTACATTTTCCAGATTAGACCAAACAAGAATTTGTTGGTTTCAGGTTTCTGACCAACCTGTTAAAAATGCCTCCCACCATAAACATTTTATTTACATACAGGGCTGCAAATAAATACTTGACTTGACAGGACATTTGTCCGATCACTTTTAATTTTGGTCGGACATAGCTTGAATTTGGTCTGACAAAAACCAACACCACTAAATTTGATCAGACATATATACGTCACAAGATATATATAAGTCACAAGACAGCAGTCACAGACATACCGGGTGGCCCAAAAAAAAGTACTCCTGTTTGATTCGTAATAACATCTAAACAAGTATAGCTTTTAAAGAGAAATAACTTGCATCAAATAGAGGAAGGACTAACTTAGACTTTGATATATTACAGTTGTATTTCACTTAAAAATTCACGGAGATATTAATCTTTAAATTGGGGAGGATATTTCTGGATGTGTCTGAAATATGCAAAAATCGGCGTATCAAATATTAATCAAGATTTGCCCGACTGAAACATGCACTATTACCAGTAAATAAATGACACTTGACAAATTGTTTATTATGAAACAAAGTATTATTATATCTATTAATCCTGCTCTAACCGAGAAATAATCAACTTTGTTTTGAACCCATGAAAAACATAAAAATAGGTTATTTTAAGAAAAATTGAAGCGCCTGCCTTGCATGGTCTTTCAGTACCTTAAGTTTGCAAAGACCTATTAAATACTTACATAATTTCGAACGTTCATATTTCAGGAAACAATAAGTTAAGACTTACATGTAAAATGTCTAAATCTACGCCATATCCCTTACAAACCCTAACGACAATTCGCTGAAATACAATTTACCCTGATATGTCATTAAGCAAACAAACGCTGTAGTGAAAATTTGATACGCCGATTTTCGCTAATTTTAGACACATCCCAAAATGTGCTCCCGATTTTGAACATTAATATCTCCGTGAATTTTTAAGTAAAATACAACTGTAACATATCAAAATCTAAGTTAGTCCTTCCTCTATTTAATGCAAGTTATTTCTGTTTGATAGCTTTACTTGTTTAGAAGTTATTATAAATCAAACAGGAGTACTTTTTTTTGGGCCACCCGGTATATATAGCCATTCTGGCAGAACCTTAAGTAAAGTGCTAGAATGACTCGTAAATTTTATTGCAGAATGCAAATTGAGTGAATTTGCAATCGGATTTTGTCACAGCAAAAAATGTATAGTGTGACAGGTTTTTTTTGTGATCAGACCAATGTCCGAATTGCCAAATTTAGTTGGACATTGTCCGATGTCCGACAATAATTTGCAGCCCTGTACATATAAAAAGTAAAGCTTTCCTTCTTTACAACAATATGATTTCTATTTAACATTTTGTCTGTCATAATTGTGTCTACGATGCAAGTTAATGATATTTCAAGAGAGGCTTGGACCTAACTTGTCTCACATACATGGAAACAAGGCTTAAAAGGCTTTTATGACCAAATTATTCACTTTCTGGCAGGGTTTTGAAATCTGTGGTGTTTCCTGCAATCTGATTAGCTCTTTGCAGTGCGATTTTGAGCATGAATTGCACTCTTAGCATCAGCCTTAGTTGTACATAATGCAGTTGCAGCAAACAAAGTCAGTACTTGAAATGTTCCAAAATTTGTAGTTTGTCATCTCACTTTTATATATGTTTAAAAGATTAGTGAGTGACTTGGGACAGATTTTATAAGTTGTACATGATTTTTGCTTAGTTCTCTTTCTTTCTGTTTTAAGTGGCTTAGTTATTCCAGCCCAATGCCTGTAAAGCAACAGATTGATCTGTGTCAACAATGTCATCGCTCATATGTACTTATGATAATTTCAGCAGCTCTATTTTGGAGTTTTTGAAATCTATAAATGTTTGCACATGGTTTGGTTGATGTTGTATATCCTTCCTATGTCTGTAATAAATAAGTTTAGTTCCTTCTATTTCTGTTTGCTTTTGTTTATACTGTAAAATGAAAGTTCAGCTTGTTTGATTTTTGCTATTCTATGGTATTCAGGGAGTATCGCAGGTGTGTTTGTAAATTATACAGAATAATTATAATTGTAAATTATACTGTTTCCAGTGTCCAAAATTGTTTCCGGTTTTAAAATGAATTCAGATTTGAAGCAAATGTTGTATAATTATAACTACCTAAATTCTGAGAAAAGAAATGGAACATTAGATCTTCCACTAACAATTTTACAGCTAACCTCTGAAATATTTAAATAATTATCAAATTTAAGTACTTCCATGAGATAATATGGAGTGGCACTTGCTCTGCTCTCTGCAAAGAATATACTCCTCAAACACTTATTTTGTTTAGTGCTAACTTTAAACTTTTGTTAAACTAGATTTACTGTACATAATTATGCATTTCCCCAACTCATTACTCCATAGATTAAATAAGTATAAATAAGTGCATAATATGGTTGCTTAATACAGGCACGGATTTTCTGGGGGGGGGGGAATGGGGGGGAGGGTGTGCACCGAAATGATTTGCACCATTTAAATCGGCTATCGTCAGTTTCATTGGGTAACAATATACGGTAGGCATGCATGCTCAATCAAGAACAATTTGGTTGTTTGAAATTTTTATCTGTACATTTTAATGACACACAATTGGAAAATTAAAAAGCAAAAAAATTTTCTGTTTGCAAAGCAAAAATTTCCCGCCAGATAAACGACATCCGGGACACCGGTCCAGATACGGAAAATACGGACCACGGTCCGGATATGGGTTTTTACAGACCGCTTGTCAACCAATCAGAATAGAGAATTTTGAAAAGCCATATAATAAAGAACATTACATTTGTCCATTTATTTTATAAATTTATCTTTGGCTATTATGGTCATGACTTAGTCAGTGGTCTAATGGCTTTATAATATCACGTGGTGTCATTGATGATAAAACTAAAACTAATGTACTTCTTTTGCAGTTTTCAAATAACTGAAGAATCTTGATTTACGTGTGGGTATTCTCTTTAGGCCTAAAAAAATACCTGTGGTTCCGGTTTCCCGACCGACCCTATTTTTTTCTCCCGACCCTATTATTTTTTCGACGCGTGCGACCCTACTTTCTCCGGATGGTTGCGGGCTGCTCATACAGCGTGCCAAAATGGCCTCTGTTGTCACAATAATTATTGAACTAAATTGCCTAAATTCGTCCATAGGAAATATGAATCTCTAGTTAATATCGATGTCGGGACTGAATATCGCCCAGGATAAAAACGCCAAAACCATGAAAAAACTATTCAAAAAAAAAATTATTTCCCACCTTTTTAGGCCTTATGCATGTGTACTGTAACTTTGTTGAACGCTTCAGTTCTAGAATTTGAACAAGTATATCTGGACAACTTACCATCATCAGAATCGTACGAGAAAAGTTACATGCATCGTGATTTCATCACGCACATTGTGGCCACAGGGTAAGTTTGTAGACACATGCATATAATACTTATCACTTATTTACTGAGACCGAGGGAAATAGTGTGTTTTGTGGACCCGAGACAGACATCGACGGTCGAGAGTCCACAAAACACACTGCTTTCCCGAGGTCTCAGTAAATAAGTGTTTTAATTTATATCAATAGTCAAAGAAACAACAAATTAAAGAACAAATGAACGTAAATACATGAAATATTTTATTGTTAAAACGTTATATTAAACAATGGCTACACTGCAGTTACTTAAAGCGAAAGTTTTAATTACGTACTAGGCATGTCCAAAGGTCGCACCTTAACGTGATGGCGCACGTGATTTTTTTTGTTATTCGCCGGTCGATAACGTATTATCTCCCTCTCGCGCTGTTGCGAGGGAGACAGCCTAATTTCGTCACTCTCACGTGATATGCTCTCAACCAATAAAACACTAGAAAAATGCGACTTTGACTATTGATATATAATAATGTTTATTATGCACTCACGCGCACTTAACCAATCAGTGATCGTTGAGAGGGTCACGTGCCGATCCAATATTTTACGATATTGGACAGGAACCTATTGGACAGTTGCGAATCGTGGCTTTTTTCATGGTTTTTCAACCCTTTTCAGATGTTTTGTCAATTCAAACATACGACAAGCGATATGGCAGCATAATGAAAAGAATTTGGGACATTAATACAGTTTTTTCTACCAGTTTTGTGTCGCGAAATTCATTTGTTTGCAACATGCAGCCTCGACGTTCCAGGTCAAATTTCCTTTAAACATGGAATTGAGTTTATTTATGCACACATATTTGTAAAATATATATATATATATATAGTAATGTTGTCGCTGTATTATTTTATCGCTTATTGTCAATTTTTTGTTATAGAATTGTTTTGTTCGATATAATAAAACTCTTATTGGATTCATCTTCGCCCAATATGGCAAAATATTAAGTCTCGACTTCAATATTAGGCTCGACCTTCGGTCTCGCCCAATATTGAAGTCTCGACCTAATATTTTGCCATATTGGGCTCAGAAGAATCCAATAAGGTATACTAATAAGTTGTTTCTAATAAGTTGGTTCCGATGTCGCAAGGAACAACTTTTAGCGATAAATTATGAAATTTATTGGCTCGCCAACGACTTGCACTGTGCTGTGGAACATCGCATAAATTGCTTTTCCGCGTTTGACGTCATTACTTGAAAGGTATTTCAAACACTCATTAATAATTCATAAGCTTATTGGCAAATCATGTCAACCATGCAGTGGCTTTAAATCTGATAAAACACTCCTAATTAGTATTCTTTATATAAAGAATACTAATAAGGCAGTATCTATTGTAGTCGTGTCCTCGTTAGTATTTTTTATGTAAAGAATACTAATAAGGCAGTAAATCTATTGAATTTGTAGTCGTGTTTGAAGCCGTTTAATAAACTCGCAGGTCGTGTTTTATTAGGTCTAAAGCCACTCGCGCTGCGCGCTCGTGGCTTTAAACCTAATAAAACACTCCTGCTCGTTTATTAAACAGTACATTACTGTTGCTAACGGTGGACCGCGGATGGAACTTTTTGCTATCCGGCCAAATACCGAATATGCCAGATAGCTGAAATAAATCCGGCCAGATACCGAATGGTTTTAATGAAAGGCTCGGCTTCATTTAAGATTCAATATAGTTTTAATTGGTTAAAACGTGAAGATGTTTATAATATTGTGACTTGAAATATGAAAATGTTTCAAGTATCCCAATACCAATTTCACAATTGTCATACTTATAAAGCACAACTTGCATGCAGGTTTCGAAATGTTTCTAATTTTTTGCCTGTCCATCGAGACAGCTTGTAAATGTGTATTTTTACCTGTCTCCTCCGTTATTCAGCCTGTACAATATTTATGACAGGCAGTTATATTTGATGTACCTGTACTTACTCTGAAACGAAACACGCACCAACTATTCTTGCCCATACAATGTAATAATTGAGTAATGACGTTTTAAAAATGAAGTCTTTAAACTTAATACTTTTGAACAGCTTTTTCCTGCTTGTATTAGTGCCAGCATGCGGTTTTAAGGCCCGCACGTGAATTCTTCCGTTCGTTTTATGTTCAAGCAATTTTAGTTCTGTCTGGGTGATATGTTATGTAAAATACTTTACATGCCATTGTTTTTTATATTTACACAGATAATTTTCGTTTATTTTACAGGACTGACTTCTTAGTCACTGCCAGCTGTGATGGTCACGTGAAATTTTGGAAGAAAACTGAAGAAGGCATAGAATTTGTTAAACATTTCAGGAGTCATTTGGGTACGGTACAGTACTGTATATGGTTACAGAAAGTAGCTTTAGGCGCTGTTGCCACCTGCCTTGCAACTTGCCTCACCTGTCCTCCAAGACAACTCCCCCAGCACCCCTCATTCAATGTTGTTCGGTCACATGCATTATTGCTGTGCCAGATTTCCAGCTATTAAAACATTGGGGAAGGGGGGTGGGGGGTGGATGTGATATGTAAGGAGAGAAACGTCGGTCGTTCTATGGTGTTTGGCCAAGATTGTAGGTGTAATTTGCCTTAATCATCAAGTCTGCCAACATTTTCGCATCGAGCGTCGCACTACCCTGGATCAGAGAGTAAAAACTCGCCTGACACCATGCAGAAAGCCTCTGGACCCGGGGTAGCGTTGGGCGAGCTACCTAGAACCATTGAACTATAAGTAACTGGAATGATAAGTCAGGGGGGGATTGAAACCATGCTTTGTAGATAGTGCCAGTCCCTTTTTGCAATTTAAAAAAAATGCACTTTTTATATCGATACATTTTCCCCATTTAATTTCCTTTCCCCATTTAATTTCCTTTCCCCATTTCCTTTTTCATTTTAGAGCATACCAAGACAAGTTAATTTTTTCACTCAAGTGCTCACAATAAACAAAAATCGTTCAACTTCTAAAATATTACAGGGCCAAAACAAAATTTGTCAAAAAGCTGGGCGAAAATATTTGGTTTTTCTGAGTTATGAGGCTTTCCAGAAAGAGTTGGGAGATATTATACTACAATTTATGTAGAAAAATATTAGATATTAAGTACCCACGGCTTACTTTTAACAGTTAAAAAAAGGATTATCAACGCTAGCTTGGCTGCCATATTCAAATGCTCATAATGGCCAACAAGAAGATGCGATGACGAAAATAACAGCACTTGAAAAACGTCAATTTATTCATATTTAGAAGGAATAAAACAAGGACTAAAAGCTCAGGATAAATAACAATACCTGGGATTTAGTACAAAATAAGTTTTGGGACTGTCGAAATGTTTTGTAGTATATTTTTTTGAGTTGAAGAGCGAAGTTTCTTTCGGCACGTCCACACTTTCGTCATTTCTTCAAAATACAAAAGCAAAACCCCTCACTTTTTCTGCGGACAGATGTAAAACAGTCGTAACTAATCGGAAAACCAGGTTTGAATCACAATCATTGCAGTATTCCCATGGAAAAAGTGTTTCTCTTGCAAATATTCGCTTAAAAAACAAACTTTTGACCGAATTTTTTCACTTCTCGAAACTCTCCCTAGTCCTTTTGAAAGCTGATTTTCCCGCGCGTCAGCTTCAGCGAATCATAGGCCTTTATCACAGGAGTTATCATTCCAGTTTAGTAGTTTACTTATAGTTCAATGGCTAGAACCAGGTTTTACGTTTTGCAATTATTAAAGCAACGCTGTATGGAAAGCATTTTTCCTCGAAAAAAGTGACTATCGATGGCATTTTTTTGTTACAAAGAAAAAAACACACAAACTGTCGTCGGGATGTGTTTGGAGGAGAGTGTTGTTGCCTTTAGGCTGTTGCGGTATTTGAAAAAAACCGAAAACCGATACCGGAAAAAAAATACCGATAATATACCGATATTTTTTCGCGATTGTAATTTGTTTAATTTTATGCCAAATTTGCTTAATTTTGCGCAAATTTTCTGTTTTCAAATAACGCCAAACAGGCGCGGCATATTGGGATATAACAACAGAGATGTTTTACTATTTTTGTAACTTGTATTTATTAAAAGATGTTTAACAATATAGTTCTATTTACAAATTTTCTGCCAGAAACACAAGCATATTTGCTTGTTCTGGCTTTAGCTGAGACCTTTGTGCGGTGACAATCTGACCGGCTTTACTGAACAGTCTCTCAGACGGCGAACTGCTTGCAGGAATTGACAGATATTTTCGTGCCAACTGACTGAGCATTGGGAAGTCTCGACCGTGGCATTTCCACCACAACAAAGGATCATTGTCGCCATCGATTGTGTCTGTATTCACGTATTTCTTCATCTCCTTTTCCAATCGATCCCGCGGCGACTGCGCTGGCGATGACACTTGAGACGATTTCCGCATGCTAGTGATGGAGCCAAGCGTCTTCTTGACTTTCTTCTGTGGTGGTTGGCATGGTTCATCTTCAGATGCATTGCTTGTGACGAACACAGCTTCCTTTAAAAGAGCATTCTTGACAACAGCAAACTCGCTTGAGCTTGACTCGACCATCGATTCAACATCGCAATCTTCGTCGTTGTCAGTAAAAAAGTCGGTCTGCAAAATATATATAATATAACAAATATTAGAATTAGTAATTAATTACCAACTGTAGAGTAAACAGTTCACTTCAAAACCCTACAATACAGGCGAGCCGCTTACGCTAATTTTTGCATATTTCTTAATTATGTTGCACACGAAATATGCAGTTTTATTAAGCGGCTAATACTGTACCTTAAATCTTGGGTCAAGAAAGCACGTGATATCCATCAACAGTTTTTTTTCTTCACATGAATATTTGACTTGAAGGGCTTTCAATATCTTCTTCTTAATGGACACGGTCATTGGCAGGTCTCCATTCTTTGCAGCGAGTTCTTCGTTTTTGAGCCGACGAAGGATTGGTGTGAGCGCTGATATTGTCACATATTCGCTTCCACTCATGATGTCGGTGAAATCAGCAAGGGGTGCAAGAGCGGCATCGACTGCTTCCAAGACTTCAATGTCTTGCCACTTTGGCACCAAGTGAGC